>CAVNYN010234243.1:0-11694 GCA_963692815.1 Nyctanthes arbor-tristis
TTTCTAGCTAGCCATATCTGAAGAATATATATATTCTTCAGATATGGCTAGCTAGAAATTTAGGGTCCTTTAACAAATTAAAGTGTCCTATTTCAAAAATTATTCTAGAAATGTTCACTTGGATACTAATATATAGATATCCTTCTCTAGTCGTTATCCAAAACCCACAATTCTACCATCTTCTTCAACTAATGGACCCCACCCACCCTACACCTACACTCACCTCCAACATAAACCCTAATTGTTGCCACTTAATTGCCAGCATCACCTAAATCACGAAGAGGTACGTGGAACGTCGTCTATTGATCAGTGGCAGTGCTACAACGGCTCTTCCTTCGTCTAATCTTAAGAATATATTTGAGGGATAGATTTATAGTGGGGAAGGGGAACATGCCTAGCTAGCTATAGTATAAAAGTTCGAGGTTTTGAATTAAAATTAACTAGTTTGCAATGTAATATATAATAGGTAAGGCAATTTTCTAAAAATTCAAGGACATCTAGCATCTATTTAAAAAAAAAAAAAAAGGAAGGACATCTAGCATAAGTTTTATAATAATTAATTAATAATACAATGACATATATATATAAGGTAAGTTTTGAAAAAATCTGTAGTATATTCAACATCACAAATTGACGGAGGTCGAAATCTAATAAGGAACATGAGGATCTCTTTTCTGGTTTCTTCTGTATGTTTGTGTATTTTTTTTCCCTGAAAGGAATTATCTAGATTCCATTACGTGAAGAATCGTTTATTAAATCCAAAGTTACTAAGCCTTCTAACCAAAGCTAAAAGGCATCAAGTGCAAAATACAAGGATTTGGACTTCTGAAAGATTTTCTACCAAGCTCATCTTGTGCTATGTACGCCATTTGCTTGTCTTCCAACAGCGTGGACTGAGAATACAATCGACCTTGTCCCGTAAGCAATGTCTTGCAACCTTGTAGAGAAATCCCAAACACTATGTATCTTCAATACTTGAATTAATAGTGTCAACCACCACCTTCGCATCCATCTATACAATTATGCTTTGGAAATTCACTGATCACGACCAAGTTTGTGCTTTCCCTTAACCCAATTGCCTCAATGGCAGAGCCAGATACTATTAGAGGTGTGGGCTGGAGGGGTGAGCCGTATAGTATACACTGCAAAACCCTTTACTGGGCAAGGGTTTCATTCATATCAGTTAATTCAAGCAAAAAACCAATCATGGAAGGAGTGTTTGTATATTTAAACGCCTCCAACACTCTCCAACAAACTGGCAATCCTTTTTGGAGTAGTCGGACTCAATTAACAAGCTCTCCAAATAAAAACTTGCATTTCTTCCGTCGGTGTGTTAATTGTACATATATTGTAAGAAAATTGACATCGATTTTTGTTTTTTAAAATTTTTGAAACTTCTAAGGCCGATACTGTTCATTTAAACTTGAAATTCACATCAGAACAAAGAACAAAAAAGTGACATATATGCATAATAACAAAACAATCTATGTGAAACTTAATTTAATTTTATTTTATTATTATAGATTTTTCTGCAAGATTTTTGTTCAAGTTTGCAGTTCAAATGTTGGCTGGAAATACAAAGGTCATTGACGGGGCATCAATGTGCGCGTCTATTACTACTATTTCATTTACCAGTATGATTTCCAACCTCTCTCTCTCTCTCTCTCTCACACACACACACACACACACACACAAAATTTTGAGGGCTTTCACATATATCCAACTAATCAATCACTGCAATGTGTGGGACTAAGACTTCTAGGCAACCCTTTAGAGCCCACGAAAGAGATGAATAAATATTTAGTATTCATTAGATATAATTTCTTTAAGAGCATCTCACATAGACTCTTTAAACAAGAAATACTCTTTAATTTAGAGAGCAAAATCCACTCTATATTCATTAATATTTACAGTTTCATATGTTCCTTTTCAAACTATATTTGAGTTAATTGATCATTCACATTTTAAAGAAAATTCATCAAAGAAAAGATACTCTCTCCGTCTCAAAAAGATATTCCCCTTTCATTTTTCATATAGATTAAGAAAACATTATTTAATATTATTGAAAATGAGATCGGAAGAGCAATAATATATTTCCTAATATACCCTTTGATTTATTTAATGTTTCAGTTTAATTATTCTTTATTGTTGATTACTATGCACAATAAATAAAGGTATATTAGTAAACTAAAAAATTAACTTAAAAAAGGAGAATATAATTTGAGATGGATAAAAAAAAGGAGGAATATGTTTTTGAGATAGATGGAGTAATAGGGAATAATAAATATTCATAGAATTTAACAAAATAATAAGTTAAAATAGGGAGCTCGTTGGAAAACATGAAAAATTTACTCTTTAAAATTAATTAAAAATAAATAACAAAAAGGAAAAAATCAATGTAATCTTTATTGATGTGATCCATCTAAATATCTACAATGTTTCACAACTACATAAATCAACTCCTAGCAAATGATGATTTGTATTCTCTTAATCTCAACCATAGGCCCTTAGCTTTCTCCTCAAAAGCATCACCTGGTATTTATATTTTTCATAAAGATACTATGTGCAACAAAAACAAACCTTTATTGTATAGTTTTGATCACCTACTTCAATGTGGGTAGATTTTACATGGCATGCCATGTAGAAGGGGGTAAACTTTAATCTATCCACCACTCCTACATGGCATGTCATGTGGCATGCCATATAAGAGGGGGTAGATTTTAATCTACCCACATGGGGGTAGGTGATCAAAACAAATCTATTGTAGCTGGTAAAGAAAAATAAATACATTAAAACCAGATCAAGAAATGATAGAAAATGTAAACTAACAAATTTCTCATTCCGCAATATTCATAATTTTGGTAAGTTTTTCACACTAAGGAAAGAATTAAATTGCCTGCATATGTAGACCAAGCTTAGGAAGCTATAGCAACTTCTCATATTGTACTCACCCTCCCAATATTGCTTACATATGTAGACCAATATTCTATCATCATTGAGAACACTTGTTGGGTTGTTCCTGTAAACTTCATGCTTCTCTTTGAAGTTCTATGAGTCTACAATTTGCAAATGTAGGAACCAGATAGATGAGTAGACAAATTCTAATGACCATAAATTAAGGTTCAAGAATATCACAAACTAAGACAATAAATGATGAAAAATAAAAGTGACAAGTTGTTAAGGGAAAAAAAAGCTGCTTATAGTTATCCTTTATCGTAAATGGACACAGTATAACTGCTTACTATTCAAATGCTTCTATAGAAAATCCTCTCATCTTTTCTAGTTTTGTGACATCAAACGCAATATAAAGGCATTATCCATTTTAAAGTACATGAAAATATGACATAAAGCTTGCAACTCTTAAATAGTCTATAGCTTTAAGTGGAAAGCACAACTTTTGCACATAATGCACTCTTACAACCAAAAGAAAGATTACTAAGAGAATATTGTTGTGTAACATTTACCAGAAAACAAAAAGAAAGGTCATGTCAAAGTGAATCAATATGAGCCATAAGAAGTGCATAAAAACAACTTTATTCTAACGGGAATTCTTAATTCAAACAACTTAGAACAACATAGTTTACTGAGAAAGACTAAACAAAGAAACCAAACATACAATCTCCAACTGTTGTTAAAAAAAAAAAAAGATCTTAAATCTCCACAAAATTAATGGGGAAAAATATTACCTCTAAGCTCCTCCTCCTCCTCCTCCTCCTAGATTGGCTCTTTTATATGTAGCATATATAAGAGCTGGTTTAATGCTCTTTATTTGTTAAAATATAGAGAATTTATAATTAGGAGAGAGGTAGAATGTGTTTTCGAAATATAAAAAGGCGGAAAATATGTGGTTGTAATTGAATAGTTATCAAATCAAATGTCAAAGGGTTAATTTCACAAATCATCCCCAATTTTTGAGTTAAGAATCAGTTCCGTCCCCAACCTTTGTTTTCACAAACCACAACCCTCAAACTTTAATAAATGCACGCAAATCGTCTTTTTTCCATTATTCTAAAAAAATTTCAACAAAGTAGCGATTATACCCCTTTTAAGTTTTTTTTTTTAAAAAAAGGTTTAAAAATAATTAAAAAATTAAAATAGATCGGAAGGGGGATGTGGTTTTTGAAAACAAAAATTGGAGACGAAACTAATTCTTAACTCAAAAATTGAGAACGCTAAAAGAGAAAATTAACGGTTATAGGCGTAATCGATAAAAAATTAAAAGTTCGGGGACATTAACTGTAATTAATCTTTTTTTTTCATAAATGATTTAACATATGACATTCATTATATATACGGTTGTAATTTCAGTAAATTCTCTTAGAGCCCCTAAAATGCAGGCACCGCCCTAGCTGCAACATCAAATGGTAGATAATTTTGGTACAAGTCTAAGAATTTTCAATCCAAAAACTCACACACGTTACTCGAAATACAAACATCATGTTGTCAAGATTTCACGGCCAACTTTAATAGATATATATTATAAGAACACTAAGTATTTGGAACGACAACATCCGATACTAGTACTGGTTTTTGTACATCAAGGAAGATAAACTACTCCCCCAAAGTCACACAACAGAAGCAATAAGAAAGAACAGAGTCAGCGAGCAAAAATCAACCAGATGATACAAACTAGGATAAGAACACCTCCTCCAACCATCAGCTTCATGTGAAGATTTTGCAACCACATTTTTCGGCGTAGCTGCCGTCCTTGCCTCTGGAAGCTGTCAGCCTGAACAAATATGCCATATAAAATCAACACTCTTCCATAAGAAAAGAAAGGGGATGGGGGTTTGGTTGGGGGGAGGGGTGGATTCTCGCCTGGAACTGAAGATTTTCTGTTTTATCCACCAGCAGTTCTATCTTTTCCCCACGATCCAAAACCTGCAGAACAAAAGAATACTAACTGTTGGTTGTTCAAGCAATTATAACAAGGTTTAATTGGCCACAGGCACTTGGAAGAGGACCCGATTCAGAAGAATCAATGTCTTAGCCTAGGCAATTCTTATAGCTAACATCAGTTTTTTTCCATTGCCAAGTAATATATAAAAGTAACAGAAACAGGCGATGTCATCTGAAGTCAATGTTTTCACAAAATATAAAGAAAGTAACTTTTTGAGGTGGTTTTTTATTTTATTTATTTTTTTTTTTTGGGTTGGGGGGGGGGGTGGTTTGGGTGTGGGGTGTTAAGATAACATGTTTTCTTTAGTACTCTTAAGGACTGAGTTACAACCTGGAATATTCTATGAAATTTCTGCTCCAACGGCAGTTACGCCAACAAAAAGGAATGTTGCAGAGTTAACAGAACTTGGAAGGAACATCTATGGAAGTGAAGCATTGGGGAGGGATACAGCATACAGTTTTGAATTTGTGTGTGCAGAAATGGAAAAGGGAAAAGCCATATTTATAGCCTTTGGACAAAGGTCATCTGCGAACACGTCCCTGTCTTATCATGTCACATGACACCAGAAAACTCAGGGAAGAAATGAGAAAATTACCCAATGAAACACACTCAAAGATCAAATTCACCACCTGAAGGACTCCATCTAAGAGGGTAAGAGCAAGGAGAAAAATGAAATAGTTCTTTACAGCCAAAAGAAACAACCTTCAAACCATAGAACTTCTCGAAAGAACACAAATATCAAGCCTAGAAAATATGAACAGGAAATCAGGAACACTGACAAAAAACTAAACACGTTACATAACCCTGACAATACTGAGTATCATGTAAAGAGCTGGTCAAACAAACCTAAACTGTTGAAGTATTCCACTTGAGCAAATATGCAGACAAGCTTTAACAACTTCACAAAACTATGCAAATCTAGATGTAGGAAACTCAAAGATAGATAACCACTTTTTTTACTGTTATTATTTGTTTTTCTAGTCAACTAGATCGGTACCCAACAATCTGATATTTGTAGGCTCGGAATTCTAAGAAAGAGAATACCAAACAAAACCAACATCCTTGAACACTTTTGCCATGAGTGTACCCACGCTTCTCAAGTAGGGTTCTGAGAGGCAGGAAAAGACAGACTAGCAGGACCTATGTATGAATCATGAGGAAAACAGGCTGCCTGAGGGAATGTGAAAAATGAGCCCAGGTGGCAAGAGGCAACCATAGACACCAAAACGGAGCCCTAGGCCTCACAAGCGTTTTCTTTATTATTTTTTTTAATCAATCTTTTATTTGTTTTTAGAAGATCAACAAAATAATTAAATAAAAAATAAGTTAATAAATTAAAAACTGATTAAATAAAATGAGTTGATAAATAGAAATTTAAAGAGTAAAATTATTTGTTTTTTATTTTTTCTAAGATCCAAATTACATAATTTCTTTAATGGTATTAGATTAGATTAATAAAGTAATATTAGAAAAAGGTAAACGCCCATTACACCCAAACCTCACCTTAGCAGAAAAGCTTGTAGATTTACCTCACAGTCCTTGCCCCAATTCCACCTAGCACCAGTTAAGAACATTGTTCTCAAGTGCAGGGTAAAGAGATGTAGAACTTAATTTGACAATAGTGTTTGCTTTCTGGAAGTAAAAGAGAATCTAGTAAATTCTTCACAAGGTTCTCGTGCCCTGCATCATGATCGTGGCATAAATTTCCATCATTTCCACAATGTTTTCTGGATGTTTGCGTCTTTAGGGGTGTTTGATTCTCATTTTGTCTGTACGTTATATGACATTACCTGCTATGCATTTTGTCCATATGTTATATGACATTACCTGCTATCAACTTTACAACTACTCAATTATAACCACATTTTTCAAGCACCTATCAAATTTTCATACTCATTCTATCTCATTACGATTTATTTAATATGAGAAACTATGATAAGAATCAAACCCCTCTTTAAGCTGTGAGAATAGTAACGATCTGAAGATCTCAATTCTAATGTTCTTTTTTCAATTTTGATGCATTCACTAAATGCATAGAAGTCTTGTTTCCCACAGTATGCATAGACCCACCACAACCCAAAATAAAAAAGAGAAAACAAATGCTGTAGTAAAAGATATACTACTTTTCGAGTCCAACTGCTATTAACTAGAAAGCAAGGGCCGCAATATGAAAAAGCAGTACTAATCTCACCTCCAGGCCTGCATCATGTGCCTAAGCAATGCCTTGTGTGCAAGGGTGTAACCAAAAGATGATAGGTGCAGGGCTCAAAAGGGGTAGCCGAAACTTGACGACCACTAGCTGAATTATTTTTTCCCCAAAGGGATATAAGAGGGATTTTTTTGAAAACGGGGGTAGCCGTGGAAAAGGGCGGCTACCCCCTAGCTACTACGCCACTTCTTGTGCGTTGATACTCGAAAGTTCTGAATTATTTTTATGATGCATGTATCTTATTCAATTAGGCGCATGAGACAAGCACTAAGTCAATGTCTACATTTCTCCTCCTTGAAAGCATCCAACATTCTAGCACCGACCATCGCGAAGCTATCTTATATTGATCTATTTATTCTTTATTTATGCTTTTCCCATGTACAACCCCCCTCCCCCCTTCTCTCTCTTCTTCTTTTAACATTTGTACTATCCAAGTTAACCTCTTAATTACTATTTTTATTGACGTGTTTTAGAACTCTATATTTGACTTATTTTGGCTACATTGAAGCTTATACTTCAATAAGCCTACAAACTAAAGCCACGCCTCGCCTCATGAAGAAAAATTACTTATTCTTACTTACTCACAGAAACATAATCCTGTTCAGAAATTTACCAACTCAACTCAAGACACTGATTCTGAGGCTTTCTCCAGAGGTGTATGCCTGAATTGAGGGAGACGGATGTTTCACGGCACCACTTGAAGGCTCTGGAGGCATGCACTCCATAGTTCTCCAAATTTATGAACTTATGCTATGTTGATAAAAGGTTTTGTATCTAGATTGAGAATAGCCAACTGCCCTCCAAAAAATAAAAATAGTGTTTCTCAGAAGACACATAATTTTGGATAGAAATCCAACGCTCCACCAGCTAAAGCAAGAGTTTCTTTTATTATTATTATTATTTATTTATGTTTTCCCCCTTTTTGGTAGCAAACATTAAAATACTGTACTATGAATATTGAAACTTCATTGTGATTGATTATGTTTTTTGCATTTTAATGATTCTTTTCATTTTTTCATCCGTTCATATTAATGCTTACTCCTCAAATCACCTCAAGACTTGCATAAATAAAAACCTCAATACCCAGTACGCCTTTCTAAGCATTGCATGTATTTTTTATTTCTAGTAACATGGCATCTTGTGCATGTTTGCCTAAGACTAATCTATGAAAGTCTTAATTAAGTTGGTCAACATACTTTTATCGACATTTTATAGGACCCACAATTACCAACCCCTTAAAGCATGATTAGTGTTGAGGGTTTGGGTTTTTACCCCCAACAAAATCAAATTATGTATGGGGGAAGGGGAGGAAAAAGGCAATTGTGTGTGTGGGGAGGGGGGGGAAGGTAAAAGGGAGGCTAAATTTAACCCCTCTTTTACCCTTTTCCCCCCACTTCATTCCTTAAAATAATATATAATAAATTTAAAAAAAATTAATATTATGTAAAAAATTGAATATAAATTGTATGACAAAAAAATAATGACAAAATAATGTGTAAAAAATTTTTAAAAAATAAACAAAATCTTTTAATATGTTTTTCCCCCACACATTATTTAGAAATAGGATTTTTCCCCTTAGTTTTTTCCCTTGGGCTTTTTCCCCTTGGCTTTTTTCCCCCAACATTAATCTTGCTCTTAGAGCATCTCCAATAGTAGTCAAGGTCATGGGGTGGCTTGGAGGAGAGAGATAAAGAGAAGAATTTTAATTGGAGATGAATGAAAGGAGATGTAGGGAAAAAGAGAGAGAAAATTGAAAAAGAGGAGAGAGAGAGATAGATAGATAGAAATTCAAAAAATAATGATAAAATAGTAGTGGAGGGTTGAGATATAGTTGTATTTTTAGACCTTACATGTGACATGAGGAAGGAAAAGTAAGGGAAAATTGGTGTAAATTAGAGAAAAGTGATTAAAAGAAAAAGAAAATTAAAAAAAGGGAAACAAGTGGGACCGACCAAATTTTCTTGTGTCTACCTCTCTGTTGGATGACCCTCACCAAAGACCATGGGCGTTGGAGAAGCTCTTATAGACTCATCGTTTCTATCTACTTATAATTTAGGGCTTGTTCCGTACAGCGGAGTTTTTGCACTCAACTTATTTGTCCCATGTCTAATCAAATTCAAAGAGTCAATACAGGCACACATTGGATACACAACCAATTTACCAATTTGCCAAAAGCACAAAATTGTTGCAAAGTAGTGGACCCTTTTGACTCCAGGTAAATTGGGAAATTAAAGAGTGTATTTGCTAGAAAATGTGTGGCGGCCATGTCCTTTTGGCAGCCTTTCCCAAATTTTTCCAAACAACAATCTGATTTTGTTGCCAAAAGCTGTGGAGAACAAGCTATTAAATAACTTATAATCCATGTCAAAAATGCGTTGAATTGCAGCCAACAAGTTAATAAAGGCCACAACATTATTTGATAAGCTAAAATAAAATATTCAAAAGGGTTTAATCATCCTGATCATGACGCATACAAATTTCTCAAATACTTGGATTTAACATATAGCATGAATGGAAATGATTTTTCATAAATCATTTTTACTAAACTCATTTTTAACCATACAAAGAATAAAATACAATAGAGCTCTATGTGGCCCAGTGACTTTTCCTTAACTGTACATTCTCATAGCAAATCCATGTCATCTTAAATTTCAAGTGTAGCAGCTATGCCAAGTCTTGGTCATGAATTCATCCATACCGATCAGAATTCTACCACATCAACAAAGGAGCTTTGTCTAGCCATAATGTCAACAAGAACCAGTAACTTAATTTGAAAATCAAGACGAAAAACTAGAAAGCATTATCATCTCAGCCATAGATTAATTGAACTTCTTGACCACTTGGCGATCATTTAATTACCTACCACAACTCAAATAAACAAACACCCTAAACTCCAGATAGAACACCTATGCCAAGCCTCTCCCTGAATTCATCCCTATGTGCATAACACTGACCAAATTCATGAATATATTCATATTAACCAAATTTCGTTCACATCATATAAGCAAGATATAGTTAAAGCTAGTCATCATCACATCAATGCTTAAGAACAATAAAGACCCTGAAACACATAATTGAGTACAAAAATAAGCAATTCAACCAGATATTGACAATTTAGGACACATCACCATAGGAAAAGTTAGGAATGCAAAAATCAATTTTTTATACAGGGCAATACTTTGAAATAGTCTTGCTTAATGGCCAAAGTAAAAACATGACCACTTTTAACTTCATCAGGATTAAGTTAAATGACCTTCATCTGTTTCCACAATTTTCATGTACGGGCTCATCCCAACTCCTCCAGCTTGACCCCATCATCGATTTCGTCATGTTTATGTACTACCACTAGACCTTAATATCAGTTCGGTTGAGTACATGTAGAGTTTCCCATGTCCATACAAACTCTGCTTGCTGCTTGTCTTTTTTCATGCAACAGAGGCGTGCTTTCTATTCTAAAGACAATATCAAACTCAAGCAATCATTTACATTGGTCTTATTTCCTTGTTAATCTTCCGTTCCCCCACCCACCCACTCCAACTCTGTCCATTTTCACGATGTTAGTTATCAGGGATCAACGAGTTAGTAATAGAGAAGGACGGAGAATATTTTAGGATTTTCAGTTGCTTGAAGATTAATTTGACTGTTCAAAGAAATTTAAACATAGGAATAATTCAAAATTTTCTATTTGATGCTGAACTTTGGAGATTTCTTTTTCTATCAGTAATAGGATCTGTTCTGACAGATTCCACGATAAAGACTCTAAATTAACAAAAACAGAGGAGATTAGACGATGAGTAGGAATCAATAGCATAACAAGGTAGAAAAAGAGACACAGAATTTAAAAAAGAGATGGTCTGAGGCTCATAGGGTCACTGACACCATATAAGAAATTTATTAATCACAACAGCCCACCCCAAAAAGAATTTTAAAAGGAAAATACTACACCCGTCCACAAAGATAGCCAATTTTCGCTTTTCATCCATCCCAAAATATAGGCCACTTCCCTCTTAAAAATGTAGTTGGAATTTTCTTTTATGCCCCTATTTAATGTACATTGCAATCAACAAAATAGTATTATTTAAAGTGCAATATTTAACAAATGAAAGCGTATATTAGGGAAATCATATTAAATTTTACCTTTCCGACACAATTAATTACATTTTTCCTAATATTTATGAACATTGGAATAGGACTCTCTTTGTGGGATGGAGGTAGTATATTTTTAAAAAAATACGAATTTACCTCCACTATAAACAAAGTAAATAATGAATAGCCGTAATTAAAAACAGCCTAAGCATAATTTGATGAATTTGTTATTCTAACCTGTATATAAGAATAAACTACAATCAACTTTCAATAATATGATATTCTTGCTACCTTTAGACTTGCATATGCAATTGTGATTTACCTTTTCAATATTGTCCATCATTATCCCTTTGACTTCTGTTATTTGAGCTTTCAATTTGGACAGCTTACTTATTTCCTCTGGATGAGTCATACAATATTGCATGTGCTCTTTAAGCCTTGGACTGGTAAACAGCAAACATTAGTGAGTCAAGAATGGCACAGAAACATCATATTCATA
>CAVNYN010234262.1:3163-15131 GCA_963692815.1 Nyctanthes arbor-tristis
GTAATAACACAATGGGATGCAATTTTTTTTTTTTTTTTTTTTTTTTTTTTTTAAAGTATCTAGATGTTTCTCTCTCATTACCCAATGTTATACCATTTTTCAAATGCATCAACGTCTCGCGGGTTAATTATACCAAGACAGGAAGTATAATTGTATTGGTATGAAGGTAGGGGTTCAGGAGTGTTACATCTAGACGAGAATGTGGTAACAAATGGAGATTGCAGACATTTGGCTACCACTTAAACTCTTTTTGGTGGCAACTCTGGTGTTTTAAAAGATGCAAAAGGTACTGGCCTCACTGGGGGTTTGTGACGTGGACGCTTGATAGATGGAGCTGAATCCACATGGCGAGATGTGGTCCTGTTAAACGTATCAACCTCATCATCTGACATGCTTATGACAGATCCAGACAATGTGTTGGCTTGTCCGATCCATGAATCACTCTGATGTTGAATTTGAGCCTTGCGTTTACACGGATGAACTGGTAATTCTGATCTAATAGGAGACAGGGACATGATAGGCTGATCTAGTGGAGGATCGCAGAACTGAATAGATTCAGATTGTTGGGGAGCATCAACAAATGGAATCTACTTACAATATCCAAAGGACAAAATAATCCAACACACAGTTAAAAAAAAAAAGGGGGAATCCCACTGAACAAATGACCCAAAAAAATAAAGAAGAAAAAGAAAAATTGATAGTAAATTTTATGGAGGTACCAATTCAAAACTAGGCATTGGGATATCTACAACATTAGTTGTCTTCACATTAAGACCACCAGATGATCCAGAACTTTTGGAAGTGGAGAAATTTTCATCCAACTTATCATATTGTTTTCCTATATCTTGAATCTTTTGGTCTTTACCATGAGGTAACAACATCAGAAAAAAAAATAAAAATAAAGTTAATATATATTAAACATTAACCAACATTAGTAATTAAAAAAACATGAACTGTTAATACCTCATCTTTAAACAATACTGTACCCTCATTCATAACTTATTTCCCCTTCACCCGATCAACTTTCTTATCATGGCTAATCTATGAACAACAATAAAAGAGAGAGCAAAAAAAAAGATATGGAATTTAACAGACAATACGAGATAACAAAATAATTCAAACATATAAAAATAGATACTTCCTCATTGGAGAACTCAAGCCTCTGCACAGCTTCAGCCTTAGAACACCAGTTTGTCATAGATACATTCCTTGCTTCTGGTGTTCTACCTTTTGTTTGCACCCCAAAAATCGGGGAATCCACATTACACTTCTCTCCCAAATCCTAAGCGCGTCTTTGCCAGTCAGTTATAATGTCCGTAACAGTGCGAAGAACATCACTTGGCTTCAAAGATTCACTGCAAACATCATCCTGTAATTCATGCATAAACCATGAAAATATGCTCATAATACAAGGTATATAAAAATGTAATAGTAAAATATGACATACAATACAAACAAAGCAAAAATTCAGAAAACAGGGAAAAAAATGCAGAAGTTGTACCTCTACAATGGTAGCACCATTTTGACTGCCCCTGTGCTGTGGGTGAGCAACGTTGCTAGAAGGCACTGATACTTGGGTAGATAGGTTGCTTAAAGACTTACGTACATCTGAGGGGATTTGATCTTCAACACTTGATCCAAAGACATGTTCTCGATTGAAGTGCTCAAACAATCCAATGGCATACTCTTGTGTTATCTATTGTACAGTAGGCTCAATCTTGCTGACTCGTATCTAAAAAGGGACAAAAAGGAAGGAGGTAACATAAAAATGGTAGCATGACGGAATAAAGGAAGGAAAAAGGAAAAAGATATGCATATTTCATACTCCCAGTTAAGAAAAGCTTACCATTGGCTTATTGAAAAATTCAACAACAACATTAACCTTTCTATCTAATCCAATAACAACTGCAGACCAATTTAGAATCCGTGGGGAAATGATCACCAACTTTTGTATAGACCAAACCTTGGAGATCAGGGAGTGTCTCATAAATCCAAACTTGAAAGGCAATTAGATCACCATTAATCCTATAACCAACGGTTGGGTGTCTCCAACCAATTTTCGTCATCGTTTTGTTTCTGAGACCTCTCTTAAAATGTTCAAGAGTATACCTGAACAACTCAGAACCCCATGGATACGAATCTCCGTTTGGAGAGTCAACTAACGAGATTAGTGTGCTCTTCCGATCTTTCGGATGTTTAACTGTGTACATGTGTAAAGTAAGCATGCACAAAATGCCAAGTTTTACAGAATCCTGGTCACTGATTGAATCATTACCATTGAATACTTCAAGCAAAGCTGGGATGTTTACTTTCTTAAATTCTTTGAACAATCCATTCTTTAGCCTAGAAGCTACCTTACCATACTTCTTTCTATCCGCATCCCTAAGGCAGAGATCGGAAGAGACGTTATAATGCGAAACTCCTCAATGGAAAACTTTGCTAGGTTGCCATTAAAATTAAACTACATTTCATCCTCTTTATCTTGTTTTACCTCACACATGACAACCTAGTGAATAAGTTGGAAGTTAAGTCCAATGTAATTAGCATCTAGAAGATAGCCAAAACAAGAAGTGCGGAATAGTTGTTTCTGGGCATCATTAAAGCTGCTATTCAAGGTTGCCAATAATCTTTGGGAAGCAAATAATCCCAATCCTGCACCAAGATAGCACAAGACTTCAAGTTCATTGAAATATATTCAGTTAATTTCTACATGTAAAAAAGGGAAAAAACACAAAGAAATGCTACCCATTTAACTGCATCTAGTTGCTGGTGTTTGTAGTTCTTCTTCTTCTTCTTTTTTTTTTTTTTTTTTTTTGGGGGGGGGGGGGGGGGTGTGGGGGGTCAATGAAAGCTGCTTTCACAATCACCAAAGAGCCAATTGAATATTTCGTAGTTTTTATTCTAAAAGATTTGTCATCTTCCTATCCATATTATTTAAAAGTTAATGTGAGTATTTTTTAACTCAATTTATCACAATTTTAATAGCTACAAGACTAAGGGCAGAATTCAGGGGCTATTGGTCCCATCTTTTTTTTTTTTTTTTTTAAGTTCAACATTCTTAAGTTCAAAATTAACACATGGCAACTTTGTGTATCTTGTTTTGTGTGGCTTTTTTAATCTGAAACATTCTTTTACTACATATGATGTTTCCCTTTTCATACTTTGTCACTACTAATACACATTGAGTATTGATAGTTTACATTCCAACAGTGACCTATTAGCTCTTTAGAAACGTAGTTACGTTGACATTGTTACTAATTATAATCCAAGCTTAATTGAGCTTAATTGAGGAATGTATATTACCATGAGTTGGAATGTTAACATCATTTACTTATAGGTTGATATTAATCCTTTTTATTTTATTTTATTTATTGTTACTAATCCGAGCTTAATTGAGCTTAATTGTGGAATGTATGTTACCATGAATTGGAATGTTAACATCATTCCAATCATCTGTTACCCTATGTATATTTTGTTACCAACTTCTAGGTTACCAAAATTTATAAAGCATAACCAATTTATGTTATGTACTCTATATTAGCTTAGATTGGAATGTGAAAACCATGTTACTTGCTCTTTTGTTTCCCGGCTTATCATGAATTACCAAATTATTTGTTAGCATTGTATGTTAGTCTTGATAGACAGATTAACACTATTGAGTAACATGATTTTATCCTGTTTCATAATCTATAAAACAAACAAGAATTATAAAAATCCCCAATTAAGGCCAACAGAAACCACATGTAAATAGAAGCTTAAAATTCACCCTATAAATAAATGCTCTGCATTTTCAGAAAATGAAAAAAAAAAATAGAACATTGTGACCTAAAATTAACAGCCCGCAGCACATTATCCCCCCTTCCCTCCCTCCCCTCCAAAATAGGAAAAAAATCCCTCACCAGAAAAATATTGACAAAGCAAAAAAACCCCATGAAAAAAATCAGCATACATGAAACAAATGCAGTGACAAATGAAACCCAGCAAAATAGACATCACAATCACCAACCTTGTCACCCACGGGCATGGGTATATGCACTTTAGTATGCTCATTCCTATCAGAAACTCCGTAAGCCCTCTTTGAAGAACTAGGTGTCCTCCTGGATAGACGAGCACTCGAACATCATAGCAATGGAGACATTAAAAACGGAGGAATTACCGAGTAATCGAAGCACGACAATAACCAGACGATTTAGAAAGAGCTGTCAAAAACAAAAATGGCAAGAAAAGAGTGAAAATAAAGAAAGTTCGGAGAGTTGTAAGAATTAAAAAGGGGGTGTAATTAACAGCATTAACTACAATTAAACCACGCTTAAGATCACATTAAGCGGGTATTAGGAATTTTACATATTATAAGCAGCAGTTACAAAAATAAAAGGAAATTTTCTTCGGTTACAAATAAAAAATCAATTTTACAATCTTATAAAAATTAAGAAATAAAAAATAAAAAATAAATATTAATAACTTTTTTCCATACCTAAAAATACAAAAAGTATAGTCATTATTACCCATTTATACAATATAAACAAAGAGATCGTATAAATCTCTTAATAATTCTAAAAAAGAGTTGTATCGCCTAATATCCCCTAAAATAAAAGAGAATTCAAGGTTGATTTTTGTTGAAGGATGATCATTTAATTGGTGTTTAAAAGAAAAGAAAAAGCTAGCATGTGGTGTACAATTTTTATTTTTTTTTAAATAACAAAGGCAAGAAACAAAACAAACATTTTGTTTCATAACGTGTCCACAGTGGGCGGGTGAACAAAATTAGATTAACGACTATCCATCAATATAAAAAAATGAAAATTGAGAAATAGTGAATAATTCTAGAACTGGAGTTTGAACAAAACTTTTTTTTTTTTTGGGTCATGGTCATGTCGTGTGTGATCGTTAGATCTTTGTGTTTGTATTTTGTACTTACCATTATCTTTGAAATTTTTTTAGGTTACAATTGTAATTTTTACAAGTTTATTGTAACATACATAGTATTATATGGGTTCCTTTACCCTAACGTTGTGAACATATAAGTCGATTATTTACATAGACTAGTGAACACACGTGCATTGCATGTTTTTCGTTTTATTTTTCTCTTGAATCCATGTGAATTTTGCTGCCATAAAGGTAGAATATATTTGAGTAGTGCTATTTAACACCACTGGTGCTTGGCACCATATCAATGTGGCATTGAATGATAAGTCAAATCAAGTGGGTCCTTAATTCACGCATTTAATTTCACTTATCATTCAATGCCACATTAATTGCCACATAGACTGGTGACAAGCACCACTAGTGCTACATAGCATTATTCAATATATTTCTATTGATTTGCCTAAGTTGAACATTCAATTGCTTTGACTTAAATTAAGAGTGACTTATGCATATTTATTATATAAAAAAGATTGGAAGCAAATTTTACGACTAAAATCAGTCCAAGTAACACTTTTGAAGACAATATATAGGCATAATACTAAGCAAACCAATAAATTTGATGAATTAATTGAAATAAACGGGGTAGTGCAAGAACATTTACAAGATCATTAAAAATATATATGTAAAAACCTAAAAGGCCATAATGAAAACTCAGGGAGACTACGTAAAAGAAGGAAGGAAATATTTTACTAAAGTATCTAGGTTGTGAGGCATGATTGTTCTGATTCTCAATGATTCACCCATCTTCAATCATTGTGGATCTTATCAATGTTAACATTGAATTGATTATAATTGTCATTGGAAGCCCTTGCGGAATCATTACTTCAGCAAATCCCTTACAACTTCCCGTTCCTACAGCAGCTGATAACATGAACTTTTGGCAACCGGTAAATATCAAATCTATAGTCAATAAGCTATAGAAATATATTATCTAAAAAAAGAAAAAAAAAAAAAAAAAAAAAAAAAACACAGCAATACGACTCACCCCAAAGAAAGTTTAATGTAAGAAAATGTAACAAGATCTCACCCGCAACAGCAAACAAATGCTCAATTGAACTTGAACTACGAAATTAGAACCATGAAAAAAGCAAAATAAAAAGAAAGAAAAAGAAAAAACTGTTTAAATGATGTTGCAAAACAGTGAAGAAAGATGCATGACTTTCCAGTCTTAAATAAAAGGGGGAAAACCTATAATCAATGGCTATCAGGACATGATGAAATACTTCAAGAGATGAATAACCAAAATGGAACTGGAACTCAACCAGATTAGTTATGGCAGCATTATATTTCTGAGTCTCCTAGTGAGCACAACAATAAGGACTTGATTAGTAGTTACCTATTGGAAAAAAAGGCGCTTTTCAATGAAGGCACATCAGTATAAAACAAAGTGCCAATGGGGGAAAAGAACTAATTTGTTTCACAGGGATTACACAGCCAGGAAATTCCAGTTTCATCATATTTTAAGATGCTGAAATGGCATCTTTATTAGAAGCATATTGAGGAAGTTTTCTCCATAATAATTATTGTTGCCTACATGCAATACCTACTGAAACACATTGCAGTATTGAAAAACATGTAACAAACATTGGTTCTCCTTCAATTCTAGAAATTCAGTAAATAGCATTAGGGAAAAATTTGGAAATTACCAATACCTACATCTGCTTATACATATTAAACCCAATTACAACTGACAAATTCAACTCAATTGAAAGCAACAGAAGTGGAAAATATGAGTAGCCTTACAAACGCTTTATTGCATTTCTTTGGCCCTACCCCATAAGCAAAAATAGGGAAATCCAATTGAAAAGAAAAGAAACACTTAAAAAAGCAAGGAATTTCATATAATTAGAGGACACTAGACTATCCTTGACTGGTTAAAGTATAATTGAGCTATTCTAGTGGTTTCAGATGTAGTATGGATGCATGAGAATTTTAAACATAAATTGCTACACAATGCAAGATATCAAATATTAGTAACCTGATAATCCTATGAGTTGTGAATCAAATATTAGTCATACGATGTCCTGTGTGACTGTGTCATTTCTCTTATCTGCTTTTATTGAGATCTGTTTTGGGTTGGGATCTACATAGTTGAACAAAAGGACTCTTGGTCTAAACCTTGTTTTCTTAGTGAGGTTATTTGGCTGGAAATGACGTAGAGGAGACACAAAGCAAATAAACATGTTCATTACTCTATACAATGACCAAATATTATACCATTCCCAATATACACTTCTAGCAGCAGTTGTTTATCAGAATTGGTTATTGGTCATCTCTCTCTCCCCTCTTTAAATTTGTATGCTAACTTTCTGGAAAGCTTAATAACTATCAGAAACCTTGAGCTCACCAATAGCAAGTTATTGCAATAAACTTTCTGCATATACGTATAAAACACGGAAAGGATGTACTCTTTATGTTTCAATTTTCAGTTTTGAATTTTGATTTGTTTTCAATTTGTATTTTCTATGTAATTTACACAAAAAATGATATGGTTTTCACATTTTGAGTGTTCAAGTTTTTTTAAAACCCACCTAATGCTGCTGCTCTGCTTTGAGCATCAAAATATTGACCGTGGTAGTAATTAAAAATAATAATGAAACTGCCAAATTAAGTGGGTGTTTGTCTCTCATTTTAAACTTGTAAGTTAAATACAAATTTATAGAACAAGAGGTGGAACTTTTTGCAGTTCCTATAGAATGTAATTGACGTTTACTATACCATCACCGTCATTTCGAGCACAACATTGAACAAAATAAAATCAATAAAAGGCAAATTTCCATACTGCAAACAGTTCTAAGAGATATACAAACTTTCAGTCATTAAGAAAAACAAAATTAAAAAAGAAAAGGGCCTCTCACTCAATATCAATTTCTTTCAACCTTTTTGTTATGATAACATTTATTGAAGAAAAAGATTAAATCATAGCAATGCACCGCTTTTATATATGAAACTTTCTGTAAAACAGAATACATGATTTCTCACCCCTCACCCTATGATTTCTCACCCCTCACCCTCCAAAAGCAAAAAAATAAATTAAAAAAAAATTGAGTACATGTAATCTATGGCTGTAGAAACATCATATCCTTTAAGAGGCAAACAACACAAACGGAAAGAGGACTCAATTGAAGAAGCCCAAGATCAGAACGCAAGACAACTCAAGTAGAAAAATCGAAGCAAAATACACAAAGTAGAACCGAAGATGGAAAAAAGATAAACAAAACAAAATGAAAAAATTACCCGTAATTGATGACAATAGGAACCAGAAACCCTTCGCAAGGCGCAACGATCGAAACACACAGATAACCTCAATCAAACGAAAATGCTAGTAGTTAGAGAAAAGGAAGATTCAGGAGAATGGGACGAAAGAACAAGAGAAAAGTGTGAACGACGCTGCGCGAGAGCTAGGACAAATGAGAAAAAAGACGTTTTAACGCCTGAGCGACCGAAACAGTGTCGTTTCACTTATAATACTGTTCAACGAACAGTGAAATGGGACTTCACCTTTTTATATAATAGTGAAGTGATTATAAAGAAATATGTAATATCAAGGTTTATTAGTTAAATCAATTACTGATTAAGCAGAGTCTTAGGTAAATCGTGCACGAAAAATATATTTCTGCGGTCTACATATTTAAAAGTTAACATTAGGTTGAGAGTTATTAATATCATTATAATACTTTTTAGATAGTCTCCAAACAACATGCAACGCGTGTTGACTTAAACTAGTGTTAAAAATGTGAAGAAAAAATATATGGTTTAAATATAGTAATACTAAATTTCCCTTCAATGCAGTACAAATGTGGTGCACCTTATAAAAAATGTAGTGCGAATAAAATTACATTTAGAGAATATAGAAAACATTTATTTTTTCAATTTCAAATTTATAAAGAGGGTGAATATATGAATTCATCAACAACCTTTGGTAACTAAGTTTCACTCAATAATAAATAAATAAGAAAAATCAAGTTAAATGATACATGGTATTTGGTAATGTTTTGCAACTTAGTTCTTTGTGTTTTCCCCCCTCGTGTTTATTATATACTTTTTATCTTTATTCATATCTATTTTTAAACAAGAAACATACGGAAATCAAGGTAAAATTATTTGTTATAATAAATGCAAATATCTGCAATATGATTATGATGATCACTCATTGTTTTTAATTTTTTTATAATATTTCAATTATTATATATAGCTATTTTTTTAGAAAAATAAAAGTGAGAAAAAAATTTGACAAAAGAATTATTAATTTAATATTGTTAAAAGTATAAGTAAATGTTAATTGTTAATATTGTATCTTATAATGAAATGGTATGTAAATGTGCGTTTTATTAATATCGTAACACTCTGAATACTTCTTTAAGTTAATAGTGGCATCTTAGGAATAATAAATATTTTTAACATTCAACTATAAGTAATCGATGAATAAATCTTATAATTAAATGACTAGTCGAGACATTTTATAAGAATTTGAAGACATTTTGTTTGTTTGATGATTACTCGAATGTATGTTAAATACCCCATTGGTTACGAAAAAAATGCCAAAAGAACGACTAAGCTTAATCGGGTACTAATTTTGAGACCGAAAAGATACTTAAACTAAAAACATGATGTCTCACTAGTATAGTCGAAATTACAATGACTTAATTATAAGATACAATAGGTAAAGGGGTTTACTAAGAAATAAAGGGAAAAATCTAAGACACTTGTATGCAATAGGCTTTTTCCACATGAATTGAATCCATAACTCACACTTTGCATCTTGATTTACTAAGAAGAATTCTTATACCTCCAAGTTGAATCATTGTCATATGACAAGTGGGAGCCTTTTCATTAGTGAAACTCAAAGACTTTAGAAAACAAGTAGGAAAAATACGTCTATAAATTGTGCATGGTTATAAACACTTTCAAAAGACCTTCAAAAGTCCTCTTTTATCTGTTCAAACAAGACATATTTCATATACATATAGAACTCACATTTTAAAGGCTATTTTGCTTGGATATACTAAGAAATTGAATGTGTTTTGTCACTCACTAACATTCACTCAACTTTAAAGACATAAGAAGCCAAGTGAGTAATTCATTACTTTGCTTTACTTGCATGCATAAGTTTCAAGTAAGTTCCATATAAGGTATGTGTTTTGGATATTGAAAAAAAAAACGTTTTCTTGCATACGATTTGCTAGAGCCCCTCTACCCATTTTATATTGTTTGCTTTGATTTGATTTATGTTAATTGCTATGGATTAATGAAAGATTGGAAATCTGGGAAAAGCTAACCGAAAATTGTTATGAATCTATTGTGTTGCCACTATCATATTGGTATTTGAAAGGCAATAAGGCGCCATGTGTAGTAGGAACTTCTAATATTTGGGCCTATAATACATTCAAAAGATTTGTGCATCTTAATGTTCTTAAGATTGTAACATGGAATGATTTTTATAACCCTTTTGTAAACCAAAATAATGTATTACTCACGGAGTATTATATACTTACTTTGTATGTATTTAACACTTTGTAGATGATCAATCGAAGGATACATGAAAAGCAAGCCAAGGAGTCGAGGCTATCTTACGACGGGAGCAAGATTATGCATGTGGTCGAAACGGATGCTTGGGCCTATTATGAGGATGAACCAATATTTATAATGTACTTGGGAACCACTTATGAGTTTGAGGTCTTTTGTGCCTATGCTCTCCATCTTTTGCACCATGATAAGATTACAAGAGATAGGCCTCTGTTTCTTGTTTGATAGAATAATTTTTAAAGAGGTAATGATAGAAGTAAACCAAGTATATGTATGGAAACTTAAATAAAATTTGACTTGTATGGGATCAATATAGATGAAGCTTTTGCAAAAAGATTAAGAGTCCTATTTTCACATGTAAAGGCCTCCCAAGCTTGTATTCGGTTATAATATATAAAGTGACTTTTATTTAGTGTATGTCTTGTTCTTTCCTATATATTAAACATGAAGAGTGATTCACATGATATAGAATTAATCTAGCTCAACTATGTAAACACATTTCCTTCAACACTATCTCGTCTAAGGAATAAAACGTAATTGATTGACAAGTATCATTCCTCGCTAAATCAAGAGTTTGAAATTTGTATTTTAAACACTTCCGTATTTGATTACACAAATATAATATGTAAATCCATGAATTAACAAGGGGCTTGACAAGGGTGGTATCATAGCATCGTTCCAATGGGCGATTATATGCATATTTTGTTTGTGTGAGACATCCTCTGGTCGGCTTGCAAGTAAGTGACCAATTACCAAGTTATAAGTAGCATAGGTATATTTGTATAGTTCCTTAAAGTAAGATTATTAGTTACAATATAGATGGAATTGAAATTTTTGGTATTTGATTATATAGATTTACCTTATTTTGGAAGACTAATTTGAAAGTGTGAATTGTGGACTTAAAATAAGGATTGCAAGAAACGGTAGGAAGTGTTTTAAAGCATGGAAATATGTTGCTAAGCCATAAAAAGTGGAAGGGAAATGAAATTTGGCTTTTATGGAATTGCCCGCGAAGGACCGCGGAATGCATTCCACGGCCTACCCGGGGGCAAGAGAAATTTTTTTTTCAAGAATCTGATTTCTTTCATGCACCTGCATGGAATAGTCCATGCGCCCACATGGTACTAAAAACAGCCTTTTCTGAAATTTTACACTGAGGTCCCCGATCTTCCTATTTTCGTGCAGATCAGTCCAAAACAATTATTTTATGACTTTTGAACCTTGAAATCGACTTTTTACACCAAATTAACCCCCTTTTAGTAGAAAAATTTCTTTTAACTATATATTACCCTAAGTCAAATATAGTCTTTAATAATTTTTCTTTAGATTTAATATAATAACTTCTTTGACATTTTAAGTTATTTAGTATATAACAGGACCCACTAATGTGTAAAATACATTTTGATATATTTTTATACGATTAATAAAAATTTTCAATTTTGATCAATTTATTGAAACATAATTTTGAGGGAAAAAATTTAATATTTAATATAAATTTATATATATTTAATGTTGT
>CAVNYN010234263.1:0-27173 GCA_963692815.1 Nyctanthes arbor-tristis
AATTAATAGGACGAACCTTGGACAAACCTATCATAAGCAAATTACCAACTGGATCAAGCTGGTGAAGCCTGGATTTTATAATTTACTAATTTTACATTGTTCATGTGATACAAAACTACAAGGGAAAGCCTATAAACTAAAGATGTCACTAGGAAATGAAAAGAGTACATGTGCGCTAGTTTAAAAAGTTCTCCGATTGCTCATATTGTGAATAGAGAAATGAGCTTATTTTTAAATTTTTGAATCTCAATAACTATATTGTAATGTATAGAGAAATCATCATTTCAAGATTGTTAACTTATTTTTTCTCTAAGAGTAAACTCTGTTGGTTCTAGACTTTATGCTAAGAATAAAATTACATAGTATCACAATTTCGGATTTGTAGTTAAACAAAAATGTAGATTGTGTTAGAGCTATATACATATATATTAGGGGGCATAATATAAATAGGTGTATGGAAATATTTAGGTTGAGACATATATCATAAGTCTTCATATACTCATAATTATAAGAGTGCTAGATTTCTTATAATATTAAGCTAATCATATTATCGAGAAATTCTACTTGCTTAGAAATTCTAAAAAATGTTGGGCTAAATTAATTTTGACACAAGGAAAAACACTTTGATATATTGTGATCATAATAATATGAAGCAAAGACACAAGACTTTATTATATTTTGAGAAAATGTGGGAATATGTACCGAAAAGCATGTCTAAAAGGACAACAATAATCATCAAGGAGGATAAGTAAGCCCGCAAGGGAGTCACTTCTAGAAGTACCCCAAACTTTGCGATTGGAGATCTCATGAAGAAGGTTCAATGTAGTAGAAACAACCTGTACTGTGTCACTCGTAGCACTATTTTATTTGTGCTCATCTCTATGGTGATAGTGCTATAAAAACTGTGATGTTGGGAAGGGTTTAACCCTGAATCAGTACTGAGGTGGGAATTTCTACGGAGTATGGGTCACACGTACCATTAGAGCACTCAGTTATGTAAGAGTTGCCATGCGCCATGGCTATGAGATTGGACTATTCCTTAGAAACTCTAAGTAAAATCAAGATAAGGGCGCATGGGTATTAATAGCGCTATCCGCTAAAAACTTGAGCCTGAATCGACACTGTGCGTGAGACAATTGAAGTTTGACTAAGAGACCTAATTTATGGCTTTAATTAGAACATTATGGTTCTTTCAAATAATGGAAATTGTCATCACTAAGCGGGTTCAAGTCGCAAGACATCTACGTTTATTGCACAATATAGTATTGCCACTATATATATTTATTTATATTTATATTATTTTATTTTATTTTACATGTTTTAAAGTTTGTGGGGATTGTTGTGACTTATGCTTTAATTTGAAACTTTAAAACATTCCATGGTTTTAGTTTCATGCTTTATTTGTTTTAATTTTCAGTTTTGGTTTATCTTAGTTCACTTGTAACCCCATGTGGTATGATTAGTCTACCATTATATCATTGTTGTGGGGATACTATCATCAAGCACCATAAAAGGGTGCTTGCTTTCATAATATTACACATACTGAAAAACTACACACAATTATAATACTATCACTTGCATATTTTATATTTTGACAATATAATAGAGGCTTGTTTTTCGCTCATTGTGATTGTGCTCATCGACCGAGTATTGGATTGTGCTCATCGACGGAGTATTGGCTAAGAGTTAGTGGTTTTATCCCGAAACCATGTCACACCGATAGTACCCGTACGAGGAGAGGCCAACACGACTGTCCTCAACACGATTCTCTTAGGTCTGTCACTTCTAATTTTCACTACTACTTCTATTATAATCTTTATCGAGTTTACATGGTTGTTCTTATTGCTTATTTTGATCAAGTATATATGAATTCTATTATCATACAAATCAAACAATTTCCCCATAAAAAATTTCTCATTACGTTTCTATGTTGTACTCTTATAATAATTAATCTTTAGCATTAACATACTCTGAAGTCGAGGAGTAACTTTTCCAATTTTTTTAATATTTTTTTTATCCCTCGTGCTATTTCATAAAAAATGATATATTTCTTATATGTATCTAACTTAAGTAACAAAACCTGCAAAATTGATCACTATATATATACACACACTTAAAGAGTTTCATGGCCTTAAATTTTTCAAATTTAGTGGACAAATGCCCAACCTGCTCAGAGACGCAACAAGGTTAATCTGGTACCTAACTAATGGAACCGTTCTTGCAGAAAAATGATTATTTTCCTCTTCCGATTTCTTAAAACGACAATGTAAGAATTGGTCATCATCACATATACTAATATATGAAAATCCCGAGGGAAAAAAATCCCAGCATTCATTTGATGTTGAATCCCTTTTACATTTTCATGAAAACACATACCAATATGAACGACAAATTGTCCCAAAGAATTAAAAAAGTTTTAGTTTTACATGGGGGATTCATATGCTGGGGAATGGTGCTGTAATGGACAGAGTTATAGGGTTCGAACCCGAGACCTTCGACCCAAAATGCAAGCATCGTAACCACTCTAGAGTACAATTCGAACCACAGTCAATCATTTCTTATTAATTATTCCATTATGTTTATTTTAGCCCACGCCTCCCTTGCTTTATGGGAAAACCGGCCCTGCTGGTGATTTTATCATCGATTTATCAGCTTAAGTGACTATCTAGATTTCAAAAATGATCTCACATTTCCAATGAGAGGGTTGTACTATCATAAATTAAAAGAGCATCTTATGAAGCCAGATTTCCAGTTGCTTATAAGAATGGTGCAGGCAATACCATTGGCAATCAAGCAATAGAATACTTTCTCAACCACAGTAAATATCATAAAATTATTATAATTCTTCAATCATATTTATCAGTACAAATACATGGTACGTAGTTATATTTCTATTAGATATTCTCATGATAAATTCTCAACTGAGCAAAATTTCCATCATCAATGATTTTATGGGTTCCTAGTGCAAATTGTAGTATTTATAGACTTTTTTTTTGTTTTTTTTTTTTTTTGTGTTGGGTGATAGTCATAAACAGAAGCACTAAGAAAAACTGAAAACAATTAATTAATCCGTTTATCATCATGCACTATTAGAATTAATATTATTTGATTACATCAACAATATAGCTTTAATGTATTGGGTGTATGAACCCATACATCTTTATCGTTATTGGGGAAAAGCAATTAGCCTTTAAGATGAATTTAGAGGTGGTACACATTAAGTAAAATAAAAGATAGAAAAATCAATTTCTTTTTCTTTTTTTTTGGGGGGGGGGGGTGGACTCTGCAATAGATGTCATTCTACATTTTTAATTCATGGTGTTAAAATCGTTTGCCGCACTGAAAGTTCAAACCATGTAATAACATATTTTTTTAATGAAACCACATATTCACAATGATGTATTATTATTTACGCACAACTGAAACGAATAAAGTTTTTCATTTAATGACATATGATGTATGGTGTTAGATTATTTCTACCTATCTATTCCTGCATAAAACAATTGAAAGATAAAATTAAAAAGTCATTTACAATGTGACGAAAATGTGTGTTATCCGGAAGTCAACTAACCGTTGCATTTTTATGAAGTGAGGCAAAAGTTGCACATCTCATACAAGATCAATAAAAACAAAAAGAATGATACTACATATACAAATTAGTATACAAATACATTTATATATAGGGAATAATTTTATCGCAAATAAGTGGTCATATTTTTTTATGGAGCCCAATGTAGGTTCTATTAACATGGCAACACTTAATTTAAAGGAATAACGGACCGCGGTATTTTACATAAAGGGAAAAATAATAGATATGCGGACTCTGTTTAGCTCTATGGAAAATTGGTCAGTGGCCCACCTGCCTCCTATTTATACCCCTCTTACAAACTTATAGAGAGATCCAAAGATAAGCAGAGAAAATTTGAAGAAAGCTAGCCATGGTAGTTGCAAGAGTCAACCTTTGGTCTTTCCTCTTCATCCTCATATCCATCTTCTCCATCTCTACATCGGTAGGTCTCTCTATCAATCGTCTCAAGTTCTCTAATTAAAATAAACGATAGTTGCAACTTTTAGTCATGTTCAATCTAATATACTTTTGTATATCTGTTTTATAGTTTCCTCTTTGAGTAATCTTCACAAATAATGCAGGACGGAGCTGATTGTGAGTACATAATAAAAGTACAAACTGGCACAGTCGGTAGCAGGGACAGATTCTACTATCAGTTTGAGTCTGTATGATCAATATGGCGGTAGTATTACCATCAACAATCTTGTGACTTGGGGTGGGCAAATGGGCCCGGGGCATGACTATTTCGAGAATGGAAATTTAGACATCTTTATGGGTGAAGCCCGTTGTTTAGCTGGGCCGATGTGTGCACTAAAACTCACGTCCGACAATTCGGGCTGGGCGAGCGGCTGGTACTGTTCCTACGTGGAAGCTAGCAGTACCTGTGGCTCCCAGAAAGTTAAGAACACTGGGGTCCAGAAAGCTAACACCACTGCGGTCCTGAAAGCTTGTCGCCACAAATTTTTTCCTATCAATCAGTGGTTAGCCACCGATGAGTCGCCATACTCCCTCACCGCTATCAGGGACAATTGTTCTTCCAAGAACAAGAAAAACTTGAATGACAAGGGCTCTGACTTGAATGTAGAGGGTTCGTCCGACAACAAGAAAGACTTGAATGTTGAGGGTTCGTCCGACAAAAAGAAAGACTTGAATGTTGAGGGTTCTAAACCTTCAAATGTCCCTGGGGTGTAAACTTCATCGATCCAGTGCTAGTTTAAGTATGGTGTGTAATACTCTGATGAAATAGATGGTATTAACCATCAGATGGGTATGCAAAAATAAGTGTAAAATAAAGTAATAACAGCTGTGTGTTTTTCACATTACAAACGCGCTAGACTATGTTCAATATACTCTAGAAAGATAAGAGTACTGTGGCATGTTAGATAATAACAGAATAATTTGCACGTATATGTTTCTTAATAACTCATTTGTTACAAATGCTAAACAAATTGAACATGCATGTCAATTACGTTTGGCATAGTCTAGGTAAGATATTCAGAGCAGCCTGCATGCATGCCCCGAAAGTCATCTTTCTATGAAAGACAATTTTGGCTTAATTCCTTCTCAGTTCAAAAATGACACGTTCACTTAAAAAAATTTTGCCTTCCTTGGCAATTTTCATCCTTTTGCTCTTGACAGTATAACTACTACAAAAAAACCTAATAAGCGTCAGTCGTAATTACTAATAGGCGTCGGTTTTGTCCACTACTATAGAAAGAGAGAAAAAATACTGCATACTCGTCGGTTTCTTGGACGAACGACACCTTGGACGAACGACACCTTAACAAGATGCAGTGGCAAACTTGTAAATAAAGATACACCATAGGCGTCGGTTCTTAATAAAGAATCGACGCCAATAAGCGCATAATACATTGGGCATCGGTTGCCAGGTGGAAACCGAAGGCCATGCTCTTGTCTTTATACACCCTTCTGCCTCGCGAACCCAGATGAATCTTGAATAAAAAGAGAAGTTTTGCGCGCAAGACTCCATCCGAAATTGCAAGCAAATATCACTCTTAAATCACATTTCGAAATTTACTTCCAATATATCGAGCGCTAACTCCCTAGATCTACACCCAAGTACCTCCATCCGAGCGGCAGTGGCGAGAGGCGAGCGGCAAAAGATATTACATTTCTTGTACAAGTTAAGGCTCCATTTCTCGGTATATATTACATAGCATTTCCACCTTTGCCTTAATTTTTGCATAATCTCATAGAAACTAAAAGTTTGGTACAAATTTGGGCGGAACCACGGCAGTGGCGGGCGGCGACGAACTTCATTGTATATTTTTTTCTACATCTGTAAAAGTAATTTCTTGTCCGTTACTTGGTTAGTTAAGAGATTTATTTTGGATTTAGAAATTATGATTTTTGGGGGGTTTTTGTGATATTTGGTAAAGATTGGTATATATCTATATATTGTTGAGGCTATTTTTTGTTATATATGATTTTTTGCTAATTTGTTAAATTATGATGTTTTGTTAAATTTTTTTTTTTTGGCATACATTGTTATATATGTATATAAGTCTTTATTTTGTTAAATTTATATGTATACATTGTAATGAGAAAATTGATTTTACTGTGTGAATAAATATTTATTTTGCATTTAGAATTATGATTTTTAGGGTTTTTGTTAAATTTGGTAAAAATGGGTATACTTGTATATATTGTTTAGCAGTATTTTATATATAAATTACATAAACTACTCTAGAATTTTGAAACTTTATGATTCTCCCATGTCATATATTGTAACAAAGACAACATACCTTTGTTGTTCATTGGAAACAAGAACGTCAAAGGTAAATCCGTATTACTTCAAAGCTAAATTCTGAAATTCTAGAAATCAGGAACACGTTTTTTTATCTCATCTAAAGCAGTAAGCAGTTTGATTTCACGATATTAAAACAAATCGTCTAGGGAATTAATTTTCATGTATAAACATATATAGAATAGTACCCCATACACCAAAAAGAAAAAAAAAAGAAAAAAGATAGAAAAATAAAAGAGAGAATTGGAGAAACAGTGAGTGACAATGTCAGAAAAGGTGATATTCATACTTTCCTCTTCAATTGTCGAGAAAAACATATGAATCTGTAAGACTAGAACTAGGTAAATAGGCTCTACTAAAAACTAGGCTAATAGCTACCAAAATTTTCTGACCAACTCAAATCGATCAGAAATTTCCGACCAAAATCACAAATATCTCTCAAACTTTCTGACCAATTTGAAGTCCGTCAGAAACATTCTGACGAAGAACAAATCCATCGCAAATCTATCACAAAATTATGACGGATACAAGAATCCGTCAGAACTTTTAACAAAAAAACAACACCGTCAGAAACTAGTGAAGCATTAGGTACATGGTTACAAAATCCATTGCAAATCTCTGACTGGAAAATCATTCCGTCAGAAGTTTTCCGACAGACAAACCATTCCGTCATAAACCTTCTGACGAACTTCCTAATCTATCAGAAATCTGACCGCCAATTTTTTTTTAAAGTTGACCGCAATTACTTTTTCCAACCATATGAGGCAATTGAAATTAATTTACTATAAATTTCAACCAATGGCTAGTGTTACATCTGTCAAAGTTTTGACGGAAACTCTTCTTCCGTTCGAAACTTGAGACAGATTTCTCCCGTCCGTCAGAAAATTGTGACGGACTTTTTCTTTCCGTCAGAACCGTGTGACGGATTTATCCTATCCATCACAACATTGCGACGGGATTCCTCCTGTCCATCAGAAAATTGTGATGGACTTTTTCTTTCCGTCAAAACCGTGTGACGGATTTCTCCTATCTGTCACAAGATTGTGATGGATTTCTCCCGTCCGTCAGAAAATTGTGACGGACATTTTCGTTCCGTCAGAACTGTGCGACGGATTCGAGATATCCGTCACAAGATTGCGACGGATTTCTCCCATTCGTCAGAAAATGGTGACGGACTCTTTCGTTCCGTCAGAACTGTGTGACGGATTTGAGATATCCATTACAAGATTGTGACGGATTTCTCCCATCCGTCAGAAAATGGCAACGGACTTCTCCTGTCCGTTAGAAACTTGCAACAAATCTTTAGTTCCGTTAGAAGTATGTGCCATTTAAAACTTAGCCACACTCATCTATCATTTCCAGTAGTCTCCTTTCATATTTTTTTCATACCTTCGTTCCTCTATTTCAAATCAACGAGATTAGATCATATCCATTCAGTGTTTCTGGCATTCTTGAGTGAATCAACTTAACCTAGAAAATGATCTATCACAGTATTCTTAGGAATCAACGGGATTAGATCATATCCATTCAGTTTCACACTTCCGCCTACCTCAGTTGATATCAGAGACCACTCACGTTCCTGCCAAGTTGTTGAATCGCAAGATTCATATGGTGAAAATCATGAAACTTGATTCATTAGTGCGAAGATAAATGCCTTAAATTTGTGTTTGACCAAGGATGAAGATGGAAGAAATTTATCGACACATAGAGGTATTGAAGTAACTTATAGACGATTTTTTGTTACAACGCCCTGAAAAATACAAAGAGGCGACCATGGATAAACCGTTGGAGGAGTGCTCCAATAATAGTCTTCAACTTTTTGTGCATTACAATCCGGATCTAGAAAAATTATGGGATTCGAATGATGATACTTTCTCAGATCCTTCAATGTTTGATAAAGAAATTGAAATTTTAGATTTGGGTGATAAAACTAAAGCTGATTTGACAAATTTTGACGACACGAACGATGACGATTTTGCTAGTCCTCCTGTCTTTGACAAGGAGATTGATTTAGATTTTGATGAGTTCATTGTTGAGGATTTACTCGAAAGTGAGAATAATGATGTTGTCAAGCTGGCTGTAATTGAGAAGAGGGATTTGTTAATGGTGCAAGTCAATGACACCAACTTTCATAGTCAGACGGTGAAAATTAATGTTATTGATGCCAAATCTGTGAATAAGACTTTTGAAGTAGTGGCGGTTCAAGTTATAGAGTTGGAACATACAGCTATCGGATGAAAGTCATCCAAGATTCGAGGACAAATCTTCTCCAACCCGGGGAGAATGGTGAAGATAATAATAATAATATTTATTATAGGTTATTGAGAGGCATTTGATAGAATCAAGAAGTGATTAAGGCTCTTTAATTTAGATTGTTTATTGATTCTTTTAGTTCTCTATTATTGTGTCTTTAATTGTTTCTTGATTTGAGTTCTCTACTATTCTCTATTATTTTTAACTTATGCTTCGATTTACTTTGTATTGTGGGATTATTTGAACTGGAAGGAGGTCCCGGAGGAGGTGGCTTGTTTATTGAATAGAATTGATATTGGATTGTTTTCCAATTGTTCCAAATTCTTGGTATTTGATTGTTCAAATCAACAAGCCTTTGATACCTAGTTTTTGACATTCGTGAGTGAATTAACAGAACCCAGAAGATGGTCTGTCACGTTATTCTTAGGAATCAACAAGATTGGATCATATCCATTCAGTGTTTCTGGCATTCGTGAGTGAATTAATGGAACTTAGAAGGTAGTCTGTCACGGTATTCTTAGGAATCAACAAGATTATATCATATCCATTTAGTTTCACGCTTCCGCCTACATCAGATTGTCACAAATATCCCTTAGTACATAAGAAGTCAATAAAAGGGCCACAGAAGTAATACCAAGACACGTCGAACGTGTTTTAGATTATTACCACTACTAATAAGAGTCAACGTTAATTTATAGACTTTAATTATTTATTGTTATGACTACTAATAAGATTCAATATTAACCTCTTTTCGAGTACTCCTTAAAAATTCAATATTTAATCACGAGTAATTCCACCTAGTAGTGTCTAGAGTTGTAAATCATGCTGATTTAAAAATACTTCAATATGACAAGGAATTAAAAAATGAGAAACCAATTAATAAAATGATAAGTATTGTGTATAATGAGGTTTTCTAAAATATTTAATAATATTAACAAAATATTTATTTTTTTAATGCTATTTTGTTTATTATTTGCTCATATATTACTTAATTTCTTTACGTTATACTTTGTCAATAAGATTTAACCGTGCAGTGCATAAGAGCTTATACTAGTACTAGTATTGTAAATTAGTACTGTAAATTAGAATGCTAATAAATATTTAATTAGTGTAGTAACTCAAAAGAATATCATTTTTGTGGAATTTTATTTTGTTTTTAGCTTTTTTTTAATATACATTGAAATTGAATTTTATGTTATAGTTATTAAATTCTACATTTTGTATGACATGATACTGAATGTCGGATGATCGTAGTTGGATGTATCCTTATAGGGGGAGAATGGTTTTGTGACACAAAAATTTAAAGTTGGTGTCAAAGAATTCCTTGACTATACTTATTCACAACTGGATGTTGTTGAGAAGATTATATGTCCTTGCAAAGTATCTCGGAACAAAAATTATTTTGAAAGAGATGATATAAAACTACATTTGTACAGAGATGGTTTCACATATAATATATCAATGTATGGTTAATATTGTCATTCCGAGACTTCTCATCTTATATTTCACTGTAATATAATATCTTTGGGCGCCAATAGACTTATGCTCGATATGTTCCCTCCACAGCTGAAAAAACGAAAATTTTCACTGGAATTCGAGCCTACTCAACTATGTGCTCACCACCCACTCATTTCATCATCTTCTTCTGGGTTATCTCTTCAATTTTTTTTCTCCTTTTTGGCTCTCTCTCTCTCTTTCTGTCTCTCACTCTCAACGAAGATGTCGCTGGTAGGCTTCTCTCGCTCTCCTCTTCTCTAATTCATCTCTCAGTAAGAGAGAGATACAGGGAGCATAGGGCTTCATTTTCCCCAACATAGTCCAAGAATTAGGGATTGTGAATAGGGCTTTTGTGTAACTCATGAATTGTAATATTGAGTTTCCTGTGTTACAACAGCCAACAGGTAGAAGTTCAGCAAGAGCGGGCTTCTTGGCATCAATAATTCCATCTGGGTTTTCTTATTCTTCTTGCTGGGTATGTCGGCCCTTCTGATTTTTGGATTTTTTTTTTTGGGCTGAGTATTAATGTAGTGCTTCTCGATGTTCTGCAAGTGATTTTTGTGGGTACTCCTGTCGGATTTGGTTCTTACTTTTCTCAGTATTTATGATTTTCTTATGTTTCATGCATTGTTTTTGTTTCCCTGCAATGTTCTTATTTCTTACGTGTATGTTGATATATTATCTAGGTTTGTTCTGTTGAATCCTTTTGTACAAAATGCTATTTGAAATTCCTAATTTTTCCTTATTCTAATATGTTGGTTATTGTTTTATATTTAATTTACACACAAATTGTGAAAGTAACATGTTGTATTGACGTATCAAGCCTAGAACAAGTGAAGTTTACCAAGGATGTTTGAACAACATCATTCCTCCTCCTACAACACTTCAAATATCGACAATGAAACTCATTTTCAAACTGCACAATTGACAAACCAGTACTTGTGTGTAGAAAGGGCCCAAAACTGAAAAGATCAATCTGTATATTTCCTAAAAGATGCATGCCAATTACAACTTCTGTCTTTTGACAGTATTCACCTAATAACGCACAACCTAAAACTGGACTATTGCTGCCCATTTGATTAAAAACTCTAAGCAATTCATTTTCAAACACATACTCAACGTATGTAGTATCTAAGAGTTTAGTGCACAAGCTGCTAGCCCTACCAATCTCTGTTTCTAACATTGTACTAATTAGGAGTCTAATCATAGTACATGAAAAGGATCCAACATAGCTCTCATCAACAATGACGTGGAATCCTTCCAAGTTACCACTAGCAGGTAGCAAGGCTAACTCTTTTTCCAACTCTGTTAAGTCTTTACAAGGGATTAAACCAGCACCCTTGCAGTTAGCAGATTTAACACGCTCATCCATCTCTGGCCGGTCTATATTAATAGAGGTATTAACAAGTTCAGTTCTATGCTCTGTTAACATGCTATTCTTCAACTGTTTCCATTGATCTTCTAGCGACATCCATAGGAGATTTACTACTGAAAGTTGATCCTTTGTCAATGTGGAAGGATGGGTTGAGAAGGAAGGTATGTATGCTGCCATACTTCTATCTTAAATAAGTGCTATGATCATTTAATCTTATTCTTTCAATATTTGTTTTGTTATTTTCCCTGTTACCGTGTTGGAGTAAACAGATGATATATTCCTTTATGGCAGGGTTGAGAAACTATCAATGGTAGAAATTTGGAGGTAGTGGATGTGAGTGATAACTCATTTATTAGTTGCATGATTCTATCATGACTCAGTTACCTTTCTTCTCTAATGTTTTTGAAGCACTGAACTATTTTTTCGAACCCAGTGTACTGTGGTAAGTTCTTTATGCTTGTTTTTCCTCTATGATAGTTGTTTATTAATTTTTTATTTTCAGAGGTTGCCTTCTAAAAATTTTTCTTTTAACATTACAAAGCATATTTTTAGAGCACCCCAAAGAGGAAGTGATATTATAACATTTATTATTATATCCATATAACCATAATTCAGTTGGCAGTACAAATCCTTTGCATTGTATCTAATTATTACTTTTTCATTCCTGATATTTGTAGCCACTGTTGATATTAGGTGAGTAAAAATTCGAAGCTTCAATGAATCCCAAGTTTACCAAATCTCCTGCTTTTTGTTCAGGTATATGAATATGGTGCCCTTATTTCTTTCTATTCCTTTTTCTATTTCTAAAACATGATATAACGTACAAATTATAATGTATAAATTATAGAAAGGGAATAAAAGCTTCATAGATCTGGACTGGAATGAATTGAGTGTGCCGCTGAACTTTTTTTTTTTTTTTTGTCTCTTTTGACTATAAGAGAAACAAAAATAGAACTCTTCTTTTGTTTCATTATTCCCTCTAATGGGTTTTTTTATTGATAATTTTATTTTTCCCATTGACTTACTACAACTTAGTTTATTTGTCTAGTTTACTTTTGTTTTCCCCCTTTTGTAATTTTATAGTTCCCTTTCTTTTCCTTCTTTTTCCCTTGTGAAATCTATTCTTTTTCCTTTGTTAATTTTGTTGGAGCAGCTGCCACTTTATGCTGGTTTAGGCAAATGATATTTTGGCTTCTAAAGAATTTTTAATGGACCAACTACTTATGATGTTGATGAAAAATGTTGTATTTTGGAGCCAGTTACTGGCTTGTAATAGATAATATCCTGGTAGAATGGCCATCAAACAATATAACCATGAATGGATATCTACTTATATATTTTTGGGCACCATCTTTTGCGTTCAACATTTGCAATTTCTGAGTGTGTCAAGTGTTAATGCTTACAATGTAGTAAGCAAATACAAGTAATAGATTCACATCCTGCATTATTCTGGAAAGTTACACATGCACAAAGCACAGGAATGCAGTTATTTTTTTCAACCATTAGACATTTGCACTTCCGGTTGCCTCATATTCTGGGGAATATTTCTTAGTAACAGTCATGTAAATGAGTTCACTGAGCCTTCTAATGAAGAAACTGATACTAAACCCACAAAACCAAGTCCAACTTCCCCCCAAGCCCACAGAGGTAACAACTTAAGTTACAGCATTATGCCACTTTTTAATTAAGAAAATTTTGTTCCCACAATACTCAATAACTTTCTGGCATATAGCGTATAAATTACTTTTCATCACAGCAACTTGGGATTCTTTTAGTAGTCTCATTAATTTGCTTCACATGTTTTTGGCTGTGGAACTAACTTAGAAATAGAATGATAATTACAAGGTTGCCTCACTTGTGAAATAGAAAAATAGTGCAGAATTATTTATCCTTATTTACGGTAAAAGTTAACTTGTATAGCCACGTTACCTTTTCCTTGATTTTTGGCTTCATTTTCTAGATTCTGACTTAATAATCAGGAATAATTATTTTTATAGGATAAGTATGTTGCCATTACAGAGGAGAATTATGGCCCAGACACGACGGACCACCTAGCATTTGACACAGATGTGTGAAGTCATGTAGCTGATGGCCCGCAAAAGGGTTGGGTGTAGGGACTTGGAAGTTTGGAAATTGCCACACAGATTGTGAGTTGCTCTCGTCATTCAAGAGTTAGCAAAAAGGTTGAAGAGATGTAGATGGAGAAGAGAAAGGTTGAAGAGATGTAGATGGAAAAGCAACAAATGGCAGAAAGGATGGAAGAGTTGCAAAAAGACAGCAAACATATGGAAGAACGAATGAATGGGATGGAAGAACCACAACAAAGACAACTGGCGGAGATGCAACGACGGATGGATGAAACTAATAAGAATATGCTTCGGGAAGTTAACCTTCCTAACTCTAAATATCCATTAGGCTCTGGAAGTAAAGATAAGGATTAGTGAACTTAGATTTTTTTGTTACCTTGATGCTTTGATTTGCTAATGTTTCTTGCGAATTTGGTAGCAAAAATACGCATGGTATTATGAACACCTTTTGTAGCATAGCCATCTCATATGTGAATACTTTTGTCTTGAAATTGTATATTTTGTTAACTACCATTATTATTGTTATCATCATCATCATTACTAGTATTGGAATTCTTATTATTAGAAGATTGTCATTTTTGAATATCTAAACGAAATTGTGATTCTTATAAGTAGAATAGAAAATAAATGCAGATTATTTCACAATTATGGGGCTTCTGACGGACCATTAAATAGTTCTGACGGAATATGTTCCGTCAGAAAAATTTCTGACGGAATATATTCGGTCAGTGACCGAAAATGTGACAGATCATGTTCTGTCAGAATTGTGATGGATCATGTTTCGTCACAATTTTGTGACGGCTTATCCTTTGTCAGAAATTTGTGATGGATCCGCGTCATCAGAAATTTGTGACGGACATTTGCTATTAGAAATTTGTGACGGTAGCTTTCCGTCACTTATTTCCCACCAAGTCTTCTCCATCACAATATTACTCACGGAAGGCTCTTCCGTTACGAAGTCCGTCCGAAGTTTGTGACAGTCACTTATTTTGGTCACAAAAAATTACCAACCAGGGTTTCAGCCGTGAGATTTCTGACCAAACTTTTCTGTCACAAAATGCCTTTTGCGACGGATTTTCCTGCTTTAGCGATGAAATGTTCCGTCGCAACTAGCGACCTTTTTAGTGGTGAGGTATAAACTATAAAAGATCACCTTGGAAGCCAATATCCAAGATTCCCATGTTTGTTTATGTGAATCTACTTGTTTTTATGTTCCGAAAAGGAAATGAACATCTCAATTGGCAAGGGCGCCTATCATACTTGGGATAACACCGACATCGAAGTAGTATAGAAAGACCCATTGGCATACTATGACCAACAATCGCCGCATACCAGATAATTAAGCTACCCAATGATGCTTCGATCTAATAGAGAAGAGGAAGCCCTCGCAGGGCCAACTTTTGTTCTATGACGTGTTAGGGGAGTACCAAGATACTCTTTAAGGCCTTAAAGAAAATATTAAGAAAATATTGTCAAATTTTTAATGAATCTTTTTTCGTCAGTATTGTATTTCTTAATTATTATTTCTTAATTATTATTTTTTCATTTATTACAATTTTATAATAATAAATGTTAATAGAAACAATAATCAAATGAATGAGGTTTAAACTATTGTGGAAAATTGTGTCATCTGTGTAATGAAAATATAATATAAAATTCATTCAAATCATGTAAAAGAATATAGTAGAGAAAAATTAGAAAGATTAGCCTAAAAGAGTCATGAAGATTTTGCTATAGTCGTGTTAGTCTCTCCTTTGTGACCTTATCAACGTGTCATGGTTCCAAGATAAAACTCCTAACTCCCAGTTAATGTTAGAAACTTTAACAGTATAAGTTAAGAGAAAAGTTAGAAAGATTAGCCTAAGAGAGTCATGAAGATTTTGCTATAGTCGTGTTAGTCTCTCCTTTGTGACCTTATCAACATGTCATGGTTCCAAGATAAAACTCCTAACTCTAAGTTAATGTTAGAAACTTCAGCAGTATAAGTTAACAGAACGTTAACAGAGACCTCTTTAGAAAACAGAAGCCTCCGTTAGGAAACAGAATGTAAACAGAAGGTAAACAGAATGTGAACAAATACCTTTGTTAGAAACAAAATGTAAACAGAACCCCGGTTAGAAACAGAACGTGAACAGAATGTAAACAGAAAGATCGAGGCATGTGTTTATCACAGTTTCCTTAAAACAGATTTGTCCCCATTATGCTGGACATCTGTTTTCCAGGATACAACGGTCGAGACCTTGAGGAAAACCGCTAGAACAGAGCAATGAATTTTCTACCCAGGCGAACTGAAAATGTACTCGAACAATATCACAATAAGGAAGTGTATGGTAAGAAATATGTGGAGAATTCGTGTCTCTAATTCGTTCTTTAGAAAAGGCCAAACTTGGTCCTTTATATAGGCAATGCTAGGCATGTAACAAGCCTAAAAATAAATGTGAATTCATAAGAGTTGAATGGCAACAACCTCAAGAGTCATCCGTTACAACTCTTCACATTTCAACACATGGTTTAACTATTTAAAGAATTCGTAGCTTATTTTAGCAAAACTTGATCATACTAGGTGCCCACTTCCGGTCCAACATTTGTGTAGGCTTGCTGCACTCACACACAAGTTCAATGGTCCAGAATGTATTCTGATCCGTGTCTCAGCTACACAATTTACACATTATATATATGTAAACAGACTTAAACCAGTCATTGGAATACTATTTTTTCCAATGTGGAACAAAGCTCCCCAACACTTAAAACTCATTTCTCATGACAAACTTTGAGGCTTAATTTCTCGTTCACCCAACAATCATTTTGGGTAAATAGATATATGATTTTGAAGCTCTCGATAAAGAGAACACAAATCAGAATTCATATATCAAAACTTAAGAATCGGATAACACTCAAAGTTACGTCCAAAATGCCTGTTTTCCCAACAATCCCCCACATGAATAGAAATTGACGTGATAAAGTTCAATAGTTGAACCCTGCGTTAGATAGGTAGGTATAACCCTTTGAACTTTCTGTTGCCAAAGTATATTTACTTTACTGGCTGACCAGTAGACTTGATGTCCTTGAACTATTTTGCCGTTTGTGTAAATATTGATATACTTAGCACATGATTTTCTCTAACACAGTTTGGTTCTCATGGTTATGTTCGTTTGTGGCCATGAACACCTGTCTGGTTCTGCGAGAGTTTCTAAGAATTGAACCCCAACCAATTCCCTTTGACGCGGCCCCACTTATCTCTCTCATAGATGATTCTTTACAACATATAAGAATCATTAAAAGCATTTTCGCTTAACCTTACTTTCCCATATCACTGTTACATAAAGGAAGTATCGAACCCCCACAGTGACCTAACTAAGTCTTTACAATTAGGTTGTCCCTTTAAACCTAGATCTTGGGATCTCCAGTCAACTAGGTTGGGTTTCCTTTGTACCGACTTATATCTTTAAGGGTTTTAATCTCATTTCTCTTCAGGACTTTCCAACTAAATCTAGATTTAAGCCTTTCATCTATGGGTCCGCCAAATTATCTTTTAACTTCACATAGTCAACAGAGATAATCCTAGTCAAAATTAGTTGTCTAATGATATTATGTCTCCGACGTATATGTCATGACTTACCATTATATATATTACTCTGTGCCATGCCAATACAGATTGACTGTCACAATGTATGCAGATTGCAGGCACAGCTTTTGGGCATTTTGGAATATTCTCTATAAAATGTTGTAGTCATTCTGCTTCTTCACCATACTTTGTCTAAAGTAATAAACTCAGACTCCATATTGGACCTAGCTATAACCAATTGTTTAGAGGATTTCTATGATACAACTACACCTTCTAAAGTAAACACAAATCCACTTGTGGATTTTAATGCTGCCCGGATATCTGGTATAGTGCTGCCCGGAATCACGAGTTTATCTCAAGTACCTTAGTATTTTTCCAATCACTTTAGTGTATCTCTCATATCTTTCACGTCACTACGTGACTTTAATATGTTTTTAGTGGATTTAACCATTTTATGATTGCTACCAACGATGAACATATCATATACATAAAGACACAAAATGACAATTATTTCCTGCATCTTTCACTTAGACACATTTGTCACATTTTTTTATTTTAAATCTACACTCCACCAAAACATTAATAAAATTTCACTTAGACACATTTGTCACATTGTTTCGAGCCATACAACGACTTCGCCAGTTAAACACCTCGTGTTTCTATGTTTTGTTTTTTTGACCATTTAGGTTGTTTCATGTAGCTTTCCTTTTTGTTTAGAAAGACATTCTTTATATTCAACAGCTTTATGACTAGGCTTATCACAATAGTAGCAACTTCTTTTGAATTTCTTTTTAGGAATTCCACCTTTAGGCCTCAACTCAGAGCGTTCGCCATTGTTCTTGCCTTTGCCAGACTTGTTTCTGTTGGCCCTAGAACTTTGACCATGCTCCACAACCTTGGCCTGAGTTGATTCAATTTGAGTGAATCCATGTTTCTTGGCCTTAATTTTCTTCTTCAATTTGAAGTCTAACAATAAGGTCTTCTCCTTTTGTTTGTGCCTTCTCAACAATAACCGCCACTTGGAAGGTTTCATTCAGCACAATTCCCTTGGCGTAGATGTCATGTGAGACAACCTAAAGTTTTTACACTAAATTGATAAAATTTTTAGTGTCCACCATGTTATTGTCTAACAACTGGCCAATAATAAATTTCTTGGCCCCAGCATCCTTGCTCTTATATTTCTATTCAAGAGATTCCCACAATTCCGTTGCCCTTTTCTTTGCACTATACACGTGGTAAAGCGAGTCAGCCAAGCTGTTCATTATTTCAGCAAAGGAAAATGTTTCCAAGCATCAACAACATTGACAGCTTGAATGTCTCATTGACCTTCTTCAAGGTTTAGAGCTTTTTGAGTCAAGAATCAAATATTTTCTGCTGTTATCTCTTAAAATTCAAACCACTGAACTTCTCCGGTTTTTTCCCATGATTAACCAAAACAGTTACAGTTGGAGCAACTTGAGTCACAGCCAAAGTTGGCAATTGAGACACAGCCTAGATCGCTTGTCTAACAACTATTACCTTCAATTTAATGAAGGTGATGAAATACTTATAACCACCTTTTGTTTTCAAGTCACACACAATAGTATGAATCAAAATCAAGTGGTTCAGTATTTCTTTAGTGCACGTATAACCACTTTTGGTTAAATGCCCCCACATTGAAAGACTTTCTTCAATAGTCATAAATTGTTTGGATCGTCATTTCCAACAGTTTCAAAAGAACTAAACAATTCTTTGTTGAGACAAACATGCCCAGTGGCACTAATGTCAACCTATCATTCCAACGTTCACATTGGAGACCATATCTACAAGGCTCATTTCAGAGCCATCATAGATCTGCCTCCTTTTGTTATCCTTTTCCGGTACCTTTTCCCTTATAACCATAATATGTTTCCGACATATATTACAAAATGTAATAGGTTTCATCTGCATATTGGAGCCACATATTAGAGCTAGACATTAAGATTGCACTAATAATTTATTGTGCAATTCTTTCGCTCCACAACACACGTCTTTCATAGAAGTGTTGCATGACCTCCTGTCATAAGTGGTTAATTTGTGCTAACCACACTACACTAGTCATTCTTGTTGAGTATATTAACTCTTTTATAGAGAACAAATATCCCTATAATTTCACCCATTGTGTAACCAATTGTGCCACAATTAACACAAGTAAGATGACCCATGTCACATATAACTTTTCCCAATTGTGAATAGTCCCGAGCTTTGAAGTCATAGTATCGATTTTCTCAAGTCCCCAAAAATTGGTGCACTTTCAACTCATTCTATACTTCAACTCTCCACAGCTATAGCGATCACAAAACATGGCACAAACCATGAAGTGTATAACAAAGTCAAAACCTTAAAATACCATGAGATTATCATCTCAAGGCCATATTGTTATAATAGAAAAAGATATTCGAACATTCTAAACTTATCTTTCTTTAATGTAAAAGAACAAGTTCTTTACGAAATTTATAGAATTTAAGTTTATGTACCATTATTCCAAAATTTCAGCAAGCCATCATAGATATCACAGTGAGTCACAATCCACATATGACCTTCCAAATAGTCTGAAATTTTTACAGTACTTAGAAGACTCATATTTATACAACATATAAAAATTTCAGATCCAGATAAGAAATTTTGACCCACAAATCACCTCATCCAACTAGGAGTTCATGTATTCTCGGGTACAGCCTGACAAGGTTCACAAAAAGTGTCATAACTCATTCTATGAGTCTCCAAATTCCATGATTCCAAGTTCATATGACATGTAACTCATAAAGGGACATTTCCCAATTAAAAGTGATAAAAAATTTGATGAATACAATCCGCAGTTAAATTTTGAATTGAGGGGAATATTAAATTTTGAATTGAGGGGAAGATTAATTACATTTTCATAGATGAACATATACAATCTCGAAACCTATCTGTGAAACGAGACAAGTGTAAACATACACTTCCCAAACTCATAACCCTAGATACAATGAAGTTATGATAGAATCAAGACAAAGCACAGAATAGAATACCTTCAATTCCAACTTGAGCCATAGTTAGAATCATACATCAAATATGATATATCAACTCTTATAATTACATGATGCATATGCAACTTTATAGATTTTGTCATAGGTGTATCAAAAGGAATAGAATTCTTTTGTACCAATATAAGCCAAAGCTTATCTCAAATTTTAGCAACCCGTTAATCTTTTCTCTAGGAGTCTGTTTTAAGATTGTTAGAAACTTCAGAGTATAAGTTAACAGAACGTTAACAGAAACCTCTGTTAGAAAACAGAAGCCTCTTTTAGAAAATAGAATGTAAACAGAATAAACAGAACATAAACAGAATATAAACAGAACCCTCAGTTAGAAACAAAATGTGAACAGAATGTAAACATAAAGATCGAGGCTTGTGTTTAACATAGTTTCCTTAAAACAGATTAGTCCCCAATACGCTGGACGTCTATTTCTCATGATACAACGTTCGAGACCTTGAGAAAAACTGCTAGAATAGAGCAACGAATTTCCTACCCAGGCGAACTGAAAATGTGCCCAAACAGTATCACAATAAGGAAGTGTATGGTAAGAAATATGTGGAGAATTCATGTCTTCAATTCATTCTTTAAAAAAGGCCAAACTCGGTCCTTTATATAGGCAATGCTAGGCATATAAAAAGCCTCAAAATAAATGTGAATTCATAAGAGTTGAATGGCAACAACCTCAAGAGTCACCTGTTACAACTCTTCACATTTCAACACTTGGTTTAAGTGTTTAAAGACTTCAATAGGAAAACAGGCAGCAAAATCAGGCTCTCCACTTCTGCTGTAGGTAATAATTGCTAAATTTTGTTATTTATGATTGAGTTGATAGTGAAACCGGCTAACTAGATCGGTAGGATGGGGAAGAAATTAATATTTTTATTTTCTTTTTTATTGTTTCCTTAGTTTTTCTAAATTCAGTTTGCTAAAAAAAATCGTTTTGCTTTTATTTAAAGAAGAATAATGGGTATAAAGGTTATTTTATGGGTTTAGGGATCTTATGTTTGAATTTACGAAAAGCTAATGATCTATGAGGTTGAAAGAAAGGAATAAGGACTCAATGATATCATGCTCAAAGGTTGGAACTATATGTGAAATCTACCCTTAACAAGTTGATTAAGATTAAAATATACAATACAATTGCAAGGCGCCCCCTCCTCGAGGAAAAAGTGAAAATAGGCAAAATTCTAAAATACCAACATTAGTGTGTATTATAGAGCTCGCATAATAGTAAAAACACAAGAAATCACTAGTGGTTTTATGAGACCAACCAATAATTGTTTCTTATATTTAAGGGCTCTGTGATCGAGTCGACATCGTTACAGTAGAAAAAAAGTTGAAAAGAGTGTATATATTTTAGCATTTCCGTGCAAAATTCATTTTTATAAAGGTCTTATGACTACTTTTGCAAATGACCCATATATATTGACTATTTTTTCAAGTTCACGGTCGAATAAATCCGCAAGGTGTTGGTGGTGAGGTTGTAAAAATGATTTAGTATAATACATATGGTGGGATATAACCATGTGGTACGAATCAGACAAGTGACGTAGAGCTGGTGTCAAATGTATGACACTAGAATGAAACTAGTGGAGGTTGGAGACGGCGGAGATTATATCAGCAGAATGATTGTGTTAATCTTAACTAACGATGATCAAGTGGATATATTGATTAACACGTTTACACGTTGAATTTACCTATTTTTTATTTAGCTATTACATTGAGCACGTTAAATTTAACCACTATAGTAAATTCAAGCGTTCAAAATAAATTGATTACTCAAAAAAATGCAATATGCATTAATCGTGTATAATTGGCTAACACAAGTCATGAAGATTTATGTTTGGATTAAACATGCAAGTTTGCATTCATGAACATGTATGTTTGGCAAATGTGTATTAGACATTTCATATGTAGGTGCTAAAAGAAATTTCATCCGTATTATCTATGCCCATATTTTCCCTGATTTTTCCTTGACTTTTTTCCCCTTATCATTTTTCCTCGACATGAGAAATGTCCTAAAATGGGTGATGATCAAGATGCAAACAACTAAATACTGATTGCACAGAAACATTGGAAATTTATAGAACTTTTAAATTGATATCACTAAAATGCTCTTCGCAGCCACAAAATTGCGCTTGCAATTTTGCCTTTGATTATACCGTGCTACCATACATTAACTTTAATGTGTATAAAAAGTATCAAACTGCAATTTTAGGGGATGTTTGATTCAATTTATGGTAGTTGATTTATAAAGAGAAATTATAAAGAGATAAATTGAGTGGTGTAGATTTAATAAAAATTTAAAATTTATGGTTATAAATGAGTAATTGTCAAATCAATTGTCAAATCAGTGGTAGGTGAGATTATAATGTGTTTTGATAAAGAGTATCAAACAAGGGCTTAAATTACTCCATACGTGGATAACATTATTTTAAATAGTGTCGCGCCCATGGGATGTACAAAAGAATAATCAACTAATTTTACTATACATATTACTAGTATCTTACCCGTGTGATGCACGGGAAGAATAATTCACAATAATTTAAAATAAAAAATTATATGTTTACATTCACACGATATATAATAAAACAGGTAAACCATACCTACTTTATGTAAACATTCCACCTTACACGTGGTAGTCGTGAACTTTGAAAGGGAAAAAGAGAATTATTATTTTTTGGATAATGCTACTATTCCTTATTGAGTTATTTGTTTGGTGACTCGGTGGGGGTGTATGTGTCTTTTTATCCATGTATTTCAATTAAATATAAAGGTGTTTTTGCCAATTTATTAAATAGTTATTTAATGAAAGTAATCGAGCAAGTGATTCGATAAGGGAATGTAGCATAACCCTTATTTTTTTACAACATCTATGTATGTTCATAAGCATTTCCATAAATATTTATGTATTCTTTTCCGCCCCATCTTGCATTGACCCTATATGTAACCTTGAAGAAATTTGCCATAAAATAGGAAATTTGGGTGCATATATATTTGTGTGTGTGTATATATATATATATTAATCAAGACATGAATTTTTCATATTCGGGTAATATTTATTATTTGGTACGTTGTCCCTACATATTTCTTATTTTCTTTAAATATTTCTATGAATATTATATTTATTATTTTCCTATCCCACGCTCATGACAGTGTATATCACAGAAATTTGGACATAAATATATATATTCACGTAAAAATAAATAATAAAACCTATTAAAAGAAAAACAAAGGCAAAGGAACTGAAATAAGTCAAACCTACGTACAAATATTTAGACAATTTGGTTCTGAATGGAGTAAGGTACAAATTAAAAAAATAAAAATCAGTGCAACCAAATTATTTGCAATTCTAATAATTAGTCCAAAACATCATACCTAAACCAATAATAATATAATAACCTTCATAAAAAAAGAGGAATGCTTTTATTGCTTAAATATCTGAAAATCCAGTATGTTGGGCATTCGAATATGCTATTGCTACAAAACATTTAAATAATCTAAAACAATTACCCAAAACAGCGAGCAAACCCATAGCCACCCACCACAAACATCCTTCCAACAATTCCGGTATCACTGGTTTGCAGCAGCACGACCATAGGAGAGAGCAACGGTGACCTTTTCCTCTTTCAATTTTGCCACCAATTTTACACTACAACTTTGCCTCATATTCCGTCCCCGACTCCAAAAACACTAGCAACGACACCATCCTAAACCTCTCTCTAGCCATAAAAAAAAAAAAAAAATCTCCTAAGCAACCCTGTCCAATTTTACACAAATTCAGAACCGAAACAAAAATTGAATTTTTCCACTGTAATTGAGAGTTATTTGAGGGGAAAATGTAGATTAGTAAAAGCTCAGAACATCATTCAAAAATCAATACATACACTAGCCAAATGGAAGAAGTATTCCCAAACTGTTTTTAATCATTTCATCAACAACAATTCACATATTCCATAACCTCCAAATGAATACATAAAGAAATAAATAAGAATAAAATTTAGCCAAACACACCTAAAGGATCTTTGGATGAATTTCTAAGGATTTAACCAAACTCAAAATTAATAAAAGAACCTAAACTTAATCATGTTACACACTAACGCTTACTAAGTTGCAAAGCCAAAACCCAATGATCGAATTTTACGGTACATAAGAATTCCTTGACGTAGCATATGGTATGCACATACCAATTTTAAAAACAGTAAACTCCAAAAGAAGAAAAGAACCTATACATTTGTATCAAAAAATACCATTTCACTAGAAAGAAATTAAAGGTTAACGCAGTGACCATTAAAAACAGACGAAGCTATACATTTCTTGATATGTGTGAGTGATAACTAAGCCCCAGCCAAGCTAAATTTTACACCAAGTAAAACTCTTCACCCTAATAACATTGATGGTCATAGTTTTTGAATCAAAACACATAGTGATGAGAGCTTGAAACCTTCTAATATATACCCCAAAAAAAAGGGTGCGGAATGCTAAACAGTGTTAAATACAAACTCTCTATTGCATCAGTGGGTGCCATATTTGTTAAGTGAAAACTTGAACATTAATTGAGATAACAATTCCTTTGATGCATTTGGTGATTGCAATCTTGTAGTCATTGTGAGAGCCCCTTCATCACTCTAAATGCAATGGCCAATGCAATCAGTTAGCTTAAAATCCATAAAATAACTAATTTTCTTATAGGCGGTAATTGCTATCATATCATGGCACAATCAAATACTTTAATATTTATGTTTAAGAAAAAGAAAAAGAAAAAGTTATCACCCAAATATGTTTGGGTAACTGAAAACTTTTTTTCTTTTTTTAATCTTTGACAGTTATACTATTTTCGTTTTAGCCCCCCTTCTCTCCAAAAACGAAAAAGAGTACACCTTTTAGCATGCTTAATTTTAGTAAAGATAATCAAAAATCATGAAGCCAAGTTGATAATTAAGATTCCGTTAGTTTAACAGGTTAATTGGTCCGCATCATGATAATGGCTTCAAAATAGGAATATAAAGATTAAATATGATCATGTAGAATCTTTAATAACTTGAATTACTTCGTAAATTGACTAAATTCATCAATCACAAATACTAACGCAGTAATAAGATGTTTGGGAGCAATTCCATGAAGCCAAAATCCGTATATGTTATAATATTAAAAGCAATGAGATTCCCACATACATACAATTATAGCGGGAAAAAAAAAAAGAAATGGGCTATGCTGATAAATAACAATTAAAAATAGAGAAATCCATGAAATTCCAAGGTTAGTTCTATCAAATTATAATTTAAAAACTAATAGCAAAAGCAGCTTAAATGAAGAGCTTGTAATCTTCTACGTAATCCTAGCATAGTAAGAGTACCATTTCCCAGGGCCTAGGTTGCCATTTTTCACATTCTTCAGAAATTTCAAACATCATGGCTTCTTCAAAAAGCAATCAATAATTGGCAATAAGATTGTCAAATCCAACAAATAGGAGAGAAAATAAATACACCAAGAATCTGGGGATGAGTTAAACCTTTAAAAATGAATACAAAATTCAATAAGAATAAGCAATGTTTCTCAAAATATATAAATTAATCAAATAAGAATAAGCACTTCTAAGAAAGGAAGAATAATATAAAGAAAAAGTGAATTCCAACCTTGTTAATGGGAGAGCAAACTGGAACAGAGGAAGTAGGCACATGCTCATGCAAGTAAGAATTGCTTACAAGGTAAATTTAACCCCCGAAAAGCTGCTCAAAGGCTCTGTCATGGCACTCTTCAACTCCAAGAGCTCAAAAGCAAACAAACTATGCAATGATGACCCCAGAGCAGTAATTTGAGAAGAGGAAGAAATTAACAAACCAAAACCACGGAAATTTGGTTAAAAAGCAAAGAGAAAAAGAGAATATTTCAGCTTATCTATTATATACTAATTTAAAATGATAAATGATAGTATTTTAAATCTAAATATGTGTTAGCATGGTTTGAATTTAAAACAAAAATTCATACTTTCATATATGTTAATCTACACTATTATGCTTTGGACACAGTTATAGAGGAGTACGTCACGTTGAAAAATACCTCGACACCCCCAAAGTCCAAGAGGTGTAAGCCTCTAAATTGACATGAACATTTTTTTCTTTAAACAAACATTAGAAGAAATCAAGAGATTAGAATTTGGAATTAGCATCGTACCATATCTTCAGCTGGCAGTGGCGGGGAAAGAATATGCTCCACTTGTACCACGATGCACGGTTACTACAAGAATATTGGTTGTTTACATCTTTTATTTTCATTTTAGTCTTCCTATTGCTGATGTTTGATTGACATATATGTTTATGGTGGAACTTAAAGGCGGATATTTTTATTTGCTCATTTTTGTTTGTCTCTCAACATCAAATTAATAACAGTTATGGTAATGATTACTATTTAGTGGAGGAATGACAATTTCATATAAATTTTTGCTAATTATAACGCTATAGATATATTGCATTAAGTGCACTCATCATCCTAGTCAACTACAAGTTACAAAATACCAAATTCGTTCAGAATAGCAACGTCTCAAGGTATATGCCTCACCTCATTAAAAAGAAAGTCTCGAAGCACATTCCTGCCTTTTCAAACCTTACATTTATTATAGTCTCGATTAAATTACAATTCTTTTTACCAACTAGTCATGAAACCAATATGGCCTGGCAGGCTATTTAGCTTTCCTTTCCTGAAAACCAGATTTTCTTGACAACCAATATTTATTTTTTCTTTTTAAAATGTTGTAATTGATGCAAAACATTGAAATTGTAATTAGGACCAAGACTATAACTATTCATATATATAAATCATAATCAAATAAAACAGCTACAAAATTCTTCCATTCTACCCTTTTGATGAACTTTCTTGAATTGTAGACTCAAAAAAATATTGTTACTTATAATAAGGGTCTGCCTAATCCATCGATTGGTTAGGTTAATTGAGAAGATCACTAATTAGTCCAAATAAAGGTGCTTGTCTTTTTTTTTTTTTTTTGATACAAGGGGAGCAAGGGGA
>CAVNYN010234290.1:0-36789 GCA_963692815.1 Nyctanthes arbor-tristis
GGGGGGGGGGGGGTGGTGGTGGAAAGAAACATCTAAAAGAATTAGAGTTGGTTAGATCAAAACAAGCATACTTTCAGTGGTGTTCGTTGCCTTCAGGTTCTCAAAAGTCTCTTTTGTTGGTGCCTGCATGTTTTCAGCGCATGAAAATGATGCATGAGTTTCCTTCACTAATAAGTTATGACAAACTAATGTAGACTCATAACTCAATGATGTGACGTGTAAGGTATATAGGAACAATGATAAAGATGCAAATTAAGCTAGCACCTGCATCCAGAAGGGATACTGATCTTAACTAATATGGCATGTTTTCTTTTTTAGTTGGTAAATACTGGCAAGGAAAGGGCAAAGGTCAGCCTTCTTTTTACATGGGCGGTAAGTTTTTCTGCTTATAATTTCAGCAATCTTGTTACTTAAAGAACTTGACCAAGCATGTTCAGTTATGGCTTATTGCTCTATATACAGAATTCAATTGGAGGAGTCTCACACCTGTCAGGAGATCACGTGAATGAGCCGTTTATGTGAGTAATTTCTATGCATTAAATTTTTATCAGTTTTACATGTTTCAGTTCTGATACATTACAGTCATTTTGAACTTTTTGCAGAGGAGAAGATGGAGTTTCAGGCGTACTGCTACATCACAAGCAAGTTATCAAACTTTATACCTATACGTGATGGTTGGTTTGAAAATATTTGGTTTGTAAATATTTATTTAATGGCCTGAGAGTTCAATAGGCAGACGGGAATTGATTGTTGACACAGTTCTTGTAATAAAAAAGAAAATAATAATGCAGAAAAGCAAGCTTAGAATTAAATTCTGGATAACTGCAAGCTCTTGGCGTCAAAACTAAGGATGTTTGGTTCTCATTATAATGAAGAAATTATAATGAGTAGTGGAGATTTAATGAGTGTGTTGAACACACTGTGTGATTGAGTAGTAGACTAGTAGCCAAATCATCGGTAGATAAGATTATAATGACAACGGAAAATGAGTATCAAACGCCCCTTAAAATGAGGGTAACTTAGCAATGAACACACCCTACTAATTCCAGCATTCAATCTTATATGTTTGGAATTTATTTTGAGAGAAAACCTGAAATGAAAGAGAGGTTTACTTTTGTGTGCTCGTTTTAGGAAATGCACTACGTACAAAGAAATGGTTTCTGAAACAAAAAGATTATGTGTTCAGCTCCATGATTTGTTCTATATTCAAGTACGTGTAGAAGATCTATGTTTATGCTCAACAAAGAAAACCTGTTTACTCAAAAAATTTTCTACTTTCTGTGATGATCTTTAGTTATACGAGTTGATTCTGGTACCTTCCCTTGGATTCTTTCTGTTTGATATTCACTAATAATTATCTATTAAATAACTTAATCTTTGCGACAGTTTCTGTTTCTGATGATGGACTTTGTGTTTGTGGTCATCCCGGTTATATAGAACATTGCATTTTTACATTCCGTTTTATCTTGGGGAAGATTATCAAACAAGAGAATGACTTGAGGCTGAAATCATTGGATTTGACTACCGTACTCTAGACCTACAATGGGAAGGAAAGAGTAACTAACTGGGAAGAATCTCATAGCTTTGCTAAAACAAAATGGAGTCGGAAAGTCTAATGATGGTTAATTTGTTTTAGTTTGTTGTAGTGTTTTTTCTGCATAAACAGAAAATTAGTTGCTGGTTCAGAAAGGGATGGTTTAAGTGTATAGCCTCCTGAAATCACGAGGGTGACTCTGATTTCCGGTTTGTGGTCATTAGAATAGCATTCATGTTTCACAACTACGGTAGACTAGTAGTTTTTGTTTCTTGACTAACAAGATACCAGTTACTCATCTAAGAAGGGATGCAGTGTTCTAGATTTTATAACACTGAATTAAGATAGGTTCACTATAATTTCATTTTGTGGTCATGAGAAAAACCTAATGTTCTGTGTTATTATCTTTTTCAAAGCATAACTGCCTAAACATTAGGGCTATCATAATTTTCTGGAGTTGTAGCTGCATCGAATATTGTTGGGTACTAGTAGGTTTGACATCCCAATCTGGTAACCAATATAATAGATCATATTGACAATTGGGCACCTGCTTTTCAACATCAACTTTGATTCACAATCAGTTGATCTATATTAACGGATAGGGAAGCAGTACTAACACTGAATCTGAACCAAGAAAAAAGCATCATAAATATTTGCTTAGCTCTTCTGCTAAAATGTATTAGATCTGAATAGCATAGGTTTGGGCTTTTTTGTCCACCAGGTGCAGCACCATTTTCTGATCCATTTTTTTTATCGAAAGTGTAAATATAAATAAAGAATGACAAGGATATACCTCTTCACTACAGACATACAGAAATTTATAACATGGGCAGTTAATAACATAGATGTCTCTTCCTTTTCTTTTAACGATAATTGCAGGACTGCAAAAGATAACCCTCCTGTTACTTATGCCATAGCTGCGTGTGAAACTCAGAATGTGAGTGTGTCAGTTTTGCCTTGTTTTGGTTTGACTGAAGGAAGCTGTGTAAACGCGAAAGATATGTGGGGTAAAATGACAGAGGTAATGATTCCAAACAATGTTGTGTTACCATATTTGCTTTTGAGGCAAGCTGTTTAAATTTTACATTTCAGTGGTCTGTTTTTTATTATTATTATTTTTCATGGGTATTGTTTCCTTCGTCATCTAGTCAAACTTTTGGTAAGACTTCTGCTTTGTCACTTTTTGGCTACATCTAGTTCTATTTTTCATGGGTATTGTTTCCTTCGTCATCTAGTCAAACTTTTGGTAAGACTTCAGCTTTGTCACTTTTTGGCTACATCTAGTTCTTTATTTTTGGCTAATGCGTCTGGATTTTTAAGGATGGGCATTTTGACCGTGAGAACTTCAGCAAGGGGCCGACCATGCCATCATCCCCTGGAGAGACGCACTGTGCTGCAGTTTCAGCCTCTACATGGGTTGAACCTCATGGAAAGTGCACTGTTGCATTTTCTGTTGCATGGTCTTCTCCTAAAGTTAAATTTTGTAAAGGGAAATCCTACAATAGGTAATTATGATCTTCAAAGTTTTCCGTTTTAATGCCTCTTGTTTGGAATGTGAATTTTTGGATGCATATTATCATACAGCAGCACAATCATGATATCTTCTGTTATATCTTGTTGGATGGTGTGCTTTTGTGTTTTCTGAAATTTCAATTTTTTTGCTACTAAAGTATTTTCTTTTTCTTTTTCTTGTTTCGAAAGCTTTTAATCATTTTGCAAGAGTTGTTATAGTCTGTTTCTATTGCCATCCATCTTGATAGTGCAGATCTGCATTTGCTTACTATGATTTTGAACAATTCAACACCCTTCTTTTGCTTCTTCTCCATTGTATATACCTCCTCCATTTTTCATTTGTTTATTTTATTTGTTTATTGGCTTAGTGTTCATAATACAGTCAGTTGTATGCATCCGACCTTCTGTCACCTTTTTTTTCCCTTTTTTTTTGCCTTTTGGTTTTCCATGAATTCCAGGAGGTACACTAAATACTATGGTACTTCTGAAAGGGCTGCTAAAGACCTGGTGCATGACGCACTGACAAGTGAGTGTTCTATTTGAACTTCTTGATTTTCCAAGTGACATTTGCTGTAACCGAATTTCTTGGATTGGTTCGTTGGAAGTCTAAATTCAGTTTCTGCATTGATCTTTGACCTTGTAGAAATCTGTTGTTTTATCTGCTGCTTTTTAATCCGTAACCGTTTCTAATCTTTACCAGATTATAAGCTCTGGGAAGAAGAGATTGAGAAATGGCAGAACCCCATTCTCAAAAATGACAAGCTACCAGAATGGTAAGCCACGGTTGAACTGTTCTCGTTCCACAGTAGTAGTAATCATCTTTTACTTTTTCTTTTAACTGTCAACACAAGTGCCTTCGGCAATATTCTGCTGTTTTTGTTTATTGAGATGAAACTTGATGCACACAATTACACCATTTGATGCTTTGCAGGTACAAATTTACCCTGTTCAATGAGCTTTATTTTCTGGTTGCTGGAGGAACAGTTTGGATTGGTATTAATCTGTTCTTAACTGCTTATTTTCTATGTCCACATTTTTCTTCTGAAAATAATATAATCATTCCTGCTCTATGGAGTTGTAAAAATGAGAGAAAGCACCAGTGATCAGATACAAAGTTTGAAGTAGGATTAAAAAAGATCGTTTAAATGAAAACACATTTAGAACGAAAAGCTATGGGGTAGGAGTTGAATGAGGAAAGTGATAGGTGATCAAACCTTTACAGGTTCAAGAGGTTCCTTAGTTACATAGATTTTGTTCAAATATAACTTCATGTTGGAAGCAGGCCCACGTCTTTCTTGAAGATTCCCTTAGCCTTGTGGAAACATGGTGGAAAATCATGTACAAACATGCATGATCTCTATGCACCATGCACGTGACGTTACACTTGGGACAGTGCGTGTGGTATAAACAGTTATAACCGATGCAGCTTGTCACAGGGTTATTGGGCTGAAGCTTGACTGAAAAATAATTTGTCGCTAACCTGGAACATCAACTACAATGTATAAACATTTTCTGCTCGCTTGAAATGCCATCATATAGTATAGGCTAGTCAAGAGAAGTAATAGAAACTTGGAAATAATATATGAATGTGATGACACGATGTGGTTAGTGAAGCTTTTGACCATTAAAGAATGATATGAACTAAAAAGTCTCACATGAAGCTTGTGACAGAATAGATTCTATCGAGTTATAGATGGTGAAAGGGATTCACATGCTCTAGTAATAGTCCAAATTATGACTACCACACATTCAGATGAGAAAAAATTGAAGTTGGAAAATGGAATTTTTTATGCTCTGTTATTTTCACTTTCCATATTTCCTCTTTGTTGCTGGTACTGTGACATTATTGCATACAAAAATAAGAATATATAAACTGGTCTGGTCTCTGATAGATTAGCTTCTATTCGAGATTGTTCAACAAGCATTAGTGGAGCTTTTGCCTGCAAAATTATTATGGCTACATTTATTGTCCCATGCAGACTCTAGCATCCCAATCTCGGATTCAAGGGGTATTAAGTCAGTAATCTTGGATGATACAGATTCCAGCATAAGCAAAGCAAGAGTGGTTCACAGGCCAGGTGCACTTGTTCAACAGGCTGACGATAATGGTTCTAGCAAGTCTGTTGGTGTTGATTCCCAAGCTTGTGATGTAACTACTGCTGATAGATATCCCTGTAAAGACAATTTGGATACTGCTGAGAATGGAGAAGTGAATGATAGTTTCACTTCTTATTGCAAGTCGTCAGGCCTTGTAAATGATAGTGATGATGTAGGTAGGTTTCTGTATCTGGAAGGCGTGGAATATATTATGTGGTGTACATACGACGTCCACTTCTACGCATCTTTTGCCCTTCTTGAGCTGTTTCCCAAAATTGAACTCAGTATACAACGTGAGTTTGCAAAAGCTGTTTTATGTGAGGACGGGAGAAAAGTGAAGTTTCTAGCAGAAGGGAATTCGGGGATCCGTAAGGTGAGAGGAGCCGTGCCTCATGATCTTGGAACACATGATCCATGGCATGAAATGAATGCGTATAACATACATGATACTAGTAGATGGAAGGATCTAAACCCGAAGTTCGTGCTTCAGGTCTATAGAGATTTTGCTGCAACAGGTGATTACTCATTTGGAGCAGAGGTGTGGCCTTCTGTCCGTGCTGCAATGGAGTACATGGAACAGTTTGATAGGGATAACGATGGTCTAATAGAGAATGATGGATTCCCAGATCAAACATACGATACTTGGACTGTTCACGGGATAAGTGCTTACTGTGGTTCTTTGTGGCTTGCTGCACTTCAAGCGGCAGCTGCAATGGCCATTCAACTTGGCGACACTTCCTTTGCAGAAAAATACAAACGTAAATTTATTAAGGCCAAAGCAGTATTTGAAGAAAAACTTTGGAATGGCTCCTACTTCAACTATGATAGTGGGTCGAGCAGTAACAGTAAATCAATCCAAGCTGATCAACTGGCAGGACAGTGGTATACGGCATCTTCAGGCTTGCCTGATCTATTTGATAGTTTTAAGATTCAAAGTACGCTTCAGAAAATCTTTGACTTCAATGTTATGAAAGTCAGAGGAGGCAGGATGGGTGCAGTAAACGGAATGCATTCAAATGGAAAAGTGGATGAGACATGCATGCAGTCCCGAGAAATATGGAGTGGAGTGACCTACGCAGTAGCTGCAACCATGATCCTTGCAGGGATGGAGGAACAAGCTTTCACTACAGCAGAAGGTATATTTACTGCAGGGTGGTCGGAAGAGGGATTTGGGTAAGTTCAGCAATTATGTCTTCAACTGCTAGGCTAGTTATTTTGTTTCAATATTTGCTGCTGTATATATTCTGATTAATTTCAAGACACGGACAAATGATTTCTTATGAAAGCAATATTTGCTTATTGGTGCACAGATACTCATTTCAGACTCCAGAAGCATGGACCATGGATGGTCACTTCCGGTCTCTTATATATATGAGGCCACTTTCAATTTGGGCAATGCAATTTGCACTGTCATCATCAAGGACTATACTCGAGGCCCCCAAGGTGAATGTAATGGACAGAATCCTTGTGTCCCCTCATGCTATGAGTTCTACTCATACCGGAACAGGGGTTAGGAAGACCACAAAGAAAGCTAAGTGCTTTGGCAATTCGGTATTTCATTGTGCGTGCTGACTCGTGTAAGGTTACATATATGTACTTGGCTTCCTTGAATCCTACTCCACGGTGCAAAGGGGAGCTTTTTGCGGGGAAGTTTCATTGCATTAAGAAACAATACGTGATATATAAATGTAGGCTAAAGAAAATGTATCATGTAATTCATTCATTCTTCGTAGCGTAAAAGTGAATTGAATTCAAGTTCTTATCAGTGGGTGCATGTTTATTTTATTCAGGTATTCAATTTCCCATAGGGAAATCCCAACAATATACTCACATTGGAACCCAGAAAGGGGAAAAAAACGGAGGGGTTTTTCGATTTGTGGCGAAGCTTGTTGATTTCACTTTCTGATATTATTACCGTACTTGTTTGGTTTCTTCAGGTCCTGAGAATCAACCGAACGCTGGCTAGGAGGTAGGATATGAGTTGGATTTTGATCAATTAATTAATAATTACCTTAGTTTATTGCTTATGCGTACTTAAAATGAATTGTGTCATAATTAACTCTATAAATGAAAACCTTAATGAGATCTTAGTAAGCTCTCAGTGGAGCCAAACTATCTGCAATTGTAGTTATAAGTTCCAATGGTCAAACCGCATTTGTTCTTATATTGGTTAAGAAGAGTTTACATTATTATAATATGGGATGAATGATATAAGAGGCAGTAGGATTAGAAAAATTTCTAGTGAGAGTAATACTACACATCAGGGGGTGCTTTTGGAATGTTAACATGCATGTTATGCCTTGCAAATCTTGAGAGTAAATAATTGAGAAAACAAATACTAATTAATAGCGGGGATCATTAAGATTAGCAAGGAAACAAGAAATTCATAATTATTATTCTTTTCTAGTTCCCCTTAAAAGGCAGTGAACAAGGACACAAAACAAGGAAGCACCAATGATATAGCTGAAGCCGAGCGTCGTCCAGCCAGCCTCGAAAAGATCTCGGCTACGGACCAATTCGATGATCTCCGGTGCTATAGGATTATCAGGCAGCACTAATTCAAACACATTATTATATTGAGAAGCGCAACATGGCTGGCAACGATGACAAGGTCCCATTGCTTTTACAGTTTTGTAGCCTCCGATGAGTCTCTGATTCAGGAGGAGAGTTATACATAGCTTTGGCGATACTGGCCACGGAGCCCAGCCAAGATAAAGCCTTTGGCTATATCCTGGCATATATAGAGCCTTGACAAGTAATTTTAATATCCAGAAGATGCTTGCGCGGTAGAGGTTTGTGTCAGGGTCTTCGCCTGATGGTGATTTCCTTTCCGGACATTATCAATTTGTTTGTTTCTTTATTCTGAATGGCCGACCAACGTCTATGCTAGGGTTTTACGTACATAGAAATTGAGATAAAGAAGAAAGATCGCTCTCGGTTAGATATTGTTAAAAACTTTTAATTAAACACCGACCTCTACCACGTACCAAATCATTTTGTCCATTTTTTTTGTACCCAAGATGGAATTGTTGTTGTTGTTGTTGTTGTTGTTCATAATAACGATGTATTCGTGGTGTTGATAAGGAACGGGCCATTATCTTTTCTAATTATTATTATTATTATGGATGACCCAAATTTTCGCATAATAATAATAATCAATTAATTAGGAATAATTGTAGTGATGATAATATATTGATGGAGGTTTCTCTCACATGACTAATCTTTACGCTATATGTTACAAATTAAGATGGTTCAATAATACCCTTTTTATCGCTATGATAATTATCATTTCATGATGTAAGCAATGTGGCATTAAATAACTAATCAAATCAATCAAATAATGACATTTATTTCAAATTTCAGTTTGTGATATTAATTGAATAATTAGACTTGAAAGACTATCTCAAATAGTGTCCTCACCACAAAGTTTAAAATTTTATATAATTTCATGAATTCTAATGAAATCTACTATTAAAACACAATATCTAACTCAGGAAATTCTAAAGATTTATTTAAGTGACAGATTTTCTTTTTTGTATGTAACTATAAAATTGTGTTGAACAACTTAGCACACAAGCTGATCCCATGATTTTATCCATGCACAAGGAATTTCCTACTCCATTACACATTTCTAGTCAGATTGAAAAATATTGAATCTTCTACCAGGCTAGCTAATTGATCTGTAATGGCCTAATAGTCAGATATATATGAAGCCTCTTCTTGCGGGTCTAAAGACTCTTTTCTCTCGTCGGTATCTGAAAATTTCATTTGATTCTTATGGGTCTATAGACCGATATTTTCCTATGCCAGTAATTTTCCATGAATGAATGCAACTTTTACTAGCGTGAATTTCAAAGTGCTATCCATATATTCTCATTGTGTCACTTTATTTTGGTGCAGATTCACCTTCTTCTGGAGATGTCTCTCAGCATCACCACAGTACTGCTTTATTCTAACGTTTTTGCTGGATTAGAATTTCTTCAAATCTGTTTCTCCCATTCATTCTGGGATTCCTAGACTGCCATGCAACTGTCTTAATGAGATGATATGGATTCTAAGATGGTAAATCTGCCTTAGCCTTTTCTTCATTCCTCTGACTAGTTGTGGAATTCAAAGGCTTATTTTTTGCGATAATGAGAAGCTTCTTAATTTGTTGCTCTGGTATTAATTTACTTTCTTGAATATATATATATATATATATATGTTGTTCGATGAATTGGGAAAACGGAAAAAACATGTTCAAGGGGCTAGATTTATTGATAAATGAACGTTTACCAACACAAGCACATGGAATTTTATTATGTATACATGTAATCTGATTATTATGTATATACCTATACATTTGACACCCATCCAGATACATCCACCCCAATTCTACCCTTAAAACTCAATTTGAATGGATGCTACATGTATAAATATGCATAATAACCAGCTTACCTATAGCCATAATAAAATTCTTGTGCGCATATATATTTTAGTACAAGTTGAAAATTGTAAAGATGGGGGATTAAATAACCGGTATATATATGGTGTTTTTACCACTAGAAAAAATTCTCATGTATAATTTATAGAGTATTTAGTACGGTTGCATTTATTATTAATTAATTAGTTAATTAATGTTGTTGTTGTGTCGCTTAAAAGAAAAAAAAAAGGAAGGTTACTATTTTTGTTTGAGAACATGGAATGCATTGATTCCAAAATGATTGGAAACTTTAATATGCAAGACATTTTTATATACTCCTTCTGTTCAACAAAGATGGAAAATACTATTTGTAAGTGATTCTTTACAAAAAAAAAAATTATAAAATAGGCTGATTTTACCTATTAACCATCTGTGTTATTTCAAAAATTTTACCTTGTAACCCTGAAAAATATTTTTTGAAAATTTTCTTTTTTCTGTTAATTGAATTTGCATGAGAATAGGTCTAAAAGAAGAGGAAAAAAAAAGGAAAAGAAGAGAAAATTTGAATGAGAAACAAGTCGTCTTCTAAATTTCCAATGAATTTTTACTCAAAAGTGTTTTAAAATATAATAATCGGTACAAGTAGGTTTTTTAGGATTTTTGTCTGTTATTTTTCAAAATCTCTATTATTATTGCCTTAATCGAATATTCATTGGTTTAGGCTAAGGGTGATAGCTTGTGTGGCACCTCTCTCCAAAGTTCTCCCACTTGTATTGCACCTCCTCATTAGTTTTTTTTTTTTTAATTGATAGTTTTACTCATTTAAAGACAATCTATATATCTTAATTAACGGTTTGCCCTCTAATTTCTCTCTATAAAATGTCTTAATTTCTCTGACATGTTGAACTATAATATGAAGGTCTATCATTACTTATTGATGTACAATAATTAAAAAAAAATTATTGAAAAGCTATAAAAAAATGTTCGGTGGTTTGATTTCAATTGAGACCAGAGCTCAAGGACGGCACGTGCAATTTTCGCACACGGGCGTATGCCTTTTGTGTGTATATACGTAGAGAGAGACGAGCAGTGCTCCCGCCAGTGTTATTTTACAATTCAAAATTCCGCTTTCAATCGCAGATTTCTCTGTTTCTCCAGGTAACTCTGTCGTCGAATGCTCTGTAAAATGTTCAAATTTAGCAGAGAAATCATAGCATTTCTCATATTTTAGAAAATTTTCTGCTATTATTCGATTTTACACTTCGCGTGTCCGAAACTTCGCAAGTAAGTATCCTCTTTCAATTTGTCAAAATTCGAAGTCAAATAATCGATTCATATAATTCATATAATTGAATTTCCTCAGGAAAAGTGAAATAATCGATTCATATAATTCATTGTTATTATGTGCTCTGTGATTTCTCCGACTGAAAATTTGGAAAAGTTGTCAGGATGGACTCGACGCTCGGAATTAAGAAGAAACTGCATGATTGGATCTCAGATGCCGCATTCAGTGTTGTCAAGGGGGCTATCAGTTTCCACCGTCTGGGGGAAATGTTGTTTCAGTTACCATGAAGATCGAGCCACTTCAGGTCAAAATAACTGGTGTGGATGAATCTGTCGAGCTGAAAACACGCATTGAAGGAATGAAGAGTGGCTGCAAATTACTTCCTGATCTCTTAAAGGAACTGGAGAGCCTCAAAGAAGAAAATAAGCTTCTAAAGGAAAAACTGAATCTGAAATAAAAGATGAAGCTATTGCTGGATACAATGTCTCTAAATACAATACTGTGTTTCTTGGATAGTCAGAAGATGGATTTGCCTATTGTACTGTGTTTTTCAATAATGTTTGTCAATAAAATCTGTAATAGCTGTTAAGCTGAATCTGAAAGAAACAATTGCTGATGATCTAATAATGCAGTAAGAAACTGGATTTTGCTGTGTCTTTTAGTAATAAAAGCTGTAACTGCATATACATGTGCTTGTATACCTGTCTTATTGCTTTATTGTGCTTATGTGTGCTTGTTTGAGTATCCCAAGCCAACTATGGTACCCACCGCTACTTCATCTGTCAAGCTTCCTCCAGCTTTTTATCGACATCGCCAAGCAAGAAAGCCGCATAAAAGGCTAATGCAGAAAAGCTGTCCAGAGCTGAGTCAAACTCCGCAGTTACAAGTGCTGGAAAGGGAATATGAAGTGACAAAGATGAGATGAGGATTCAATACAAGTTTAACGTCTTGTATTACTCATTTACATGATGCATAAGATGCTCTGAATTTCCATCACGATGCTACTGGGTGAGTGTCCTGTGGCGCAACTTTAGTCTTGTAATTTGGAGAAAGGAAGTATAGATATGGTAGATCTGCAGTTAGTTTCTATTTGTAGAAATAAATCTACCTATTTACTTGAGTGGTGGTAGACACATCCAAGATATTATCCCCTGGTGTAACATGTTGATATTGTCTGAGTAGATAAAATTGGGATTAGGTAATTGGTTAAATTGTCAATTAGATAGTACATTTGAACCTTAATGTTTTTAGGTTAGAAATACAGAATATTCTTTTTGTAATTAGCCTGCGAAAGGATAATACTGGAGTCAATTTAGAGGTTCATGTTTCCTGATTGAGTGCAAGTACTAGATATTTTGGTTCAATGTGAATGTGGAAAGATATGCCTGACAAGGAAGATGATTTGATGCATAGGATTCAGTAGTTGAATGAGATGTTGTGGCATATTAGAATCTGTGAGAAAAGAAATGAGAATCTGCAACTGTCAGTGATGCTTTTAAAATACTTTATGTCCTCATGAACCAGTGTTGTCTCTCACTGGTGCACCATTAGCGGCATTGGATGCTGATGAATCAGCCAGTGGTCAACCAGGTTCAGCGAAGGAGAGGATGATTCACCCATTGACAATAAATTAAGGCAAGACTCTGTTACTAGATAGATGAGGCATGTTTTCCGAAAATGGCCTAGAGAAGTTCTAGACCAAAATGATCACCCCAAGACTAGTTGCAAGAGGGAAAAGCAGAACAAAGTTAGCATGGCCTGTTTTGATTTCCTGAAAAACTGATTCCATTGGATCTTTTAATAATCTTACGCTACAACAGATGAATTGTGACGAAGGTTTATGTAGTCAACCTCAAGTATACAGGACCTGCAGTTAGCTTGCTGTTATCACTTGTATACATTTCTTATACTGTACATCACCTATGTACCTATCTGTTAGAAGAATTTGATGTCTTGCAGATTCTTCTGCTTTTTGAATCCCTGGGCTTTGGGATGATAACACTTGCACATTTGGCAACCAATCACTGTGGGTACAGTATCGTGGAGGTCCAATAACCTCAATCTTTTATCAGTTCTCGTAGTTTTAATTTTATTCCATCTGTTTCTTTACAATTCATCCAAATAATCTACTTAATGCAAGCATGATTCGTGGAGTGATATTCATTTAGTCTTATTTATTTAAAGTGAGTATTTCATTTATACATGCCGTTATATGTGATATGGCACAAATTCTTGTAAGTCATAATAGATGAAAATAATGTCAGTGCCTAGTTCTAGTACTAACATGTTACAAAGTTATTTTTGATGCTTGGCTTTCATTTATTTGGCTGAATGCTACAGGGATTCTAATCTATTCTCCTATTTCTGAACTCTCTACTGGGTTTCACATCTTATTGCAGCTTCTAACATTTTCTCTTCATGCAAAGTTTACCCTCATTTATTATAGATTTTCTTTAAAGGTCCTCGAAGTCTTCATGGGATTTCAAATCTTCAAATTAACTTCATAACTTTTTTCAAATTGTATTTGCATTTCCAAGTTGCACCCACGAGCAGTGCTTCATGACCAAAATCCTTGATGTGCGTTAATACCGATTCAAAGCCCAATTTCTTGGTTAGTTTCAATGTGTAATAATGCTACTTTAGATTCCGTTGAAGTTGTAGTTATTCTTGCCATTCATGTGAATCTGAAACTTACCATTGTCTTTTATTTATAGGTTATTGATGAAATAGATGGGGCTCTTGCTGATGGCAAAGGTGCTTTCGCGATCATCCTTAAGCTGGTAATTGGTGTCATCCTTCTGTAATTGAGTAGCTTATCAAAATCATATATGCATTGAATTACTAAAAACTACCAAAATAGGATATCAAAGAACTTGATTAATCTTCCAGCAATGGAGGCACAAAAAATGTACCCGGAATTACCTTTTAATGCAGTTGAATGAACTTGAACCTATTATCTTGATTTTAATGTGCATATTGCAATCCTGTGACATGTTTTTACAAGTCATAACATGTCTTATTCATGATCTCGACCGAATTTTGCTAAAAAAAGAATAAATTGACAGAAATTAGGAGGCTGATGGCTATATTAGACAGAATGTCCGCATATATAAGTCAAAAAGATTGACACTTTCTACATATCAACATGATGTTGCGTTTGGCATTTTAGGACTCGTCTGTTTTTCAAGACAGTCTTTTGATTGATCTTGAATAACAGGATAAACCTTGGAACCTTGTCGTTGGCACGTACAAATATCATGCATCTTTCTACAGTTCAGTTTTATTTGCATGAAAATGAAAGTGGGAATGGTGCTTGTTTGAGCACCACTCACAACACGTGTGGTTTAGTGGGCCCCATCCCTGTGAGTGGTTCTCGTTTGAGGAAAACTCTGTATTTGCTACCTTACTGATTGTATGGCTTCAAATTATGTACTCTGAGACATCATTTAGGATCCAGGAGTTACATAGCTGTTACCATACGCTTGAGTAATGGAGTGTGAACCTCTGCTAAGTTGTAATTATAGCAGATGCTACTGCAGAAAATAATGTGTTTAATGGAAGAAATGGCAACTTCTGCTGGTTTCCCTGAGAATGATAATATTTAGTCTTGAACTAGGTTATTCCCGTCATCTCCAAAATGTTTCTGACACAAGCAGGCTTCCTATTCTCTGGAATAGCTTCTACTTCTGTTTTTTGCAGAAGGCTTCCTGATGAACCAAGTTAAGTAGAGAAAACACTTTCAAGAAACTACCCATAATGCCAAAAAGCAATTTGTTAGAAAGGCCATTTTTTATCTTTGCTAGGGCCATGCCGGATGCAACCCAAAATGATCCTGTAACTGTGACAAATGGGATATTCGCTTTATCTTGATTTCCATTTTCTCTGTTACCACAAATGACAGAACAAACATCTGTGTGGATCTATATCTTTTATACTCACTGTATAAGTTGTTCATAGCAAAAGTGGTGAGTTTGCATTTCCTTTCTTGCTTTCCTTTTCTAGGACTCAAGTCTCCTAAGTAAAAATTAAATTGTTCTACGGAACAATAAGATGAGTTTTACCATTACAACCATCTGGTGACAGAAAATCAGATTCTAGGAAAGAAAAAGTAGCTCAAGAGGAACATTCCGGACACAATTCGGCATGAAAGAATCAAAGGAATGTATGGTTGTTAAGGCATGTAAGTATGATGTGTTCTCAAATGTTGACCATAGAATCATTCTTGACACTGACACTGGGGAGTTTGACGTAGGTTATGTGCATTTGCAATGATCCATGTGCACCAGCCTTAAGCCCTGTGTCAAACAGCGAAGTAAGTTTCCTGGTATTTGGTCATTTGTTTTTAACTTGAATTTGACCTGCTGAAACTTTGAACGTAATTCTAAAGATAATGCTCAAAGTTTGTACGAAAAGAAAAGCTTAAAATAGAGTTGGAGTGGAATTTTTTTGTGATACGTAATTAGTTTGTATGACATGTTGGTTTTCTAGCAATGTTTTTTTGTATGAAGGACATCAGTTTTATCAACTTTTCTTATATTCTGGAAATCCGTTAAAAAATTTTCTTGTAAATTATATTGAATGGTGTAAGTAAAATGTCTTATTCAACTAGCTAGTATCAATGGCCGCATAATCCAGATGATATCTGACCACCTTGCTTCATCTAATTTTACCACTTTCTGGACATGCTTGTTTGGTAGAAGACTAATTATCACATATGTGAGCAATAACCGTCTCTTGCCTTTCATATCCTGTGCAGTTGAATCTTAATTAGATGGGTACGTAATTATGAATTCTACAAGTATCCCGGTTTATTTTGTGCAGGGTTCAGATTCCTTTTTCCCCCTTTCTCCAACCAACAGTGATTTCATTTGAACAGGTACTGATGATCAGATTTCAGTTTAATGAAATATATTTCTTGAATAGTTTGGTTTTGTATCTGCGTTTAGCCAACTTGTGCAAGTGCAGCAAAGCTACAGCTAAAGATGTGTTTTAAGATGAAATTGTCTTAAAACTTTGGAAATTTCAAGTTCAACTATCTATATGTAAAAAAGAACCTAAGACAAGTTCAGTACTGCATTGGTTGATTATGCTGGTGAGTGCTATTTCCCCCTGCCATTGAATCGATGGACTGAATGTGATGATGATTTATCAATTGGCAAGTTGCAAAACCCTGAACTTAATTCATCAAAGAAAAGAGGATAATCTATTTAAGCATCGAAAACTGATTGCAGTAATTGGAGACTGCCTATGACAAGTCAGCTACGTAGGTGTCAATATGTAGATGATGGATGTGTTCCTATCTTACTCAGAAACCTAGGCTTACAATTGCTGCCTTGCTGGTGGTTTGACAGGGGAAAAAAAGCAATGGACACTGTCAAGACTGGAAGTTGATTGAATTTGGACAATGAGATAGAAAATATTATCTAGTATAATTACCCGAAAACCTTTCGTCATAAATTCAAATCAGTTGGTGTGTATGGATGAGTGTATACAAGATATGCTCCTTTTGGTTCAGGAGAGAAAATTGGAAAGCATAACATGTCAAAAGCATCAGTAGATAATGTTACTGGATCCTTCTGTGCATGCCTGGAAAAGGAGGATCCGGGAGTTGGGGTGTTCAAATGAATAAATAAAAAGCAATATCTAACAGATTACCAAAAGGCGCTGCATCCTATGCAGATTATCTGATTTTTTTTGTTAATTATTGTTTATCTTTTCTTCTGCATGTGATATCCGATCATCAAACACTCTTCAATTTCTCAACAAGAAGAAAGAGACCCTCAATGTGGTGTTGTATGATGCTCTTGTTCCCTCCTAAAATATCTAAAGTTCAAATTATTTAAACGCCTTAATTGACAGTTGTACCATTTTTGTTAATACACAACTGGTAAACTAATTAGTGAACTAATATGGAAATTTATCATTTACTCTATATGGTTTAGAGCAATGATACGTGTCCCGTGATATATTTAGTCCACTTTGTTTTTTCCTCAAAAATTAAGAATATTATTGGAAAAGTAAAATTTTCAACCGTGCTATTTATTTGCCCTCATATAATGACTGATTTTAGTTACAACTATATATATATATATATATTTTTTTTGACGGGGTACAACTATAATATTAAATAAGTGTACATTTTATTGTAGTTTTTAATGCTGTGCAATTGTAATTGTAATTCCAAAAATAAATAAATAAATAACAATAATTGATTTTTATTCGACATGGAAACACAGAAAAAAGAAATAAAAAATAGCTAGCTAGCAAAATACTTAAAACGAAAAAAAAGATTTGAGAATTCGCAATCATCAAGAGCACATGGAGTTAAAGCGCAAGGATGATCTTTTCTATTTACCCCTTTTTAAGGCAATGAACAAGGACACAAGGACGCTGCCAATGATAGCCGAGCGTCCAGCCTTGAAAAGATCTAGGCTACGGAAGAATTCGATGATCCCAAAAGAGGCGGCGCCCCCGCGATAGGATTATGGGGCCAAGACGACAAGGTCCCTTCGCTTTTACAGATTTGTAGCCTCCGATGAGTCTCTGTTTCAGGCCTTGTTTGATGCTCTTTAAATTTTCTCTTTATAAATTCACCTACCATGATTTGACTGTTGATTTGACAACTACTCAACAATCACTATACAATTCAAACTTCAATTAAATCTCCTCCACTCATTTTAACCCTTTATAAATTCACTTTATAAATTAAAACTTTAAAGAGCTTCAAACAAGCCCTCAGTCCTTGATCATGAGGAGAGTTATGCATACCTTTAGCGAAGTCGAAAGCAGTACCGGCCACGGAGCCCAAGGCAAACCCTTTGGCTATATCCTGGCATAGAGCCTTTACAACTAATTTTAATATCCAGATGCCTGCGCGGTAGAGCAGCGTATCAGGGTCTTCGCCTGATGATTCTGCTAATAGCTTACGGATTTCTCTCGAGGAAGGAAGGGTGATGTGTATTTCTTTTCCGGACATTATGAATTCGTTTGTTTCTTGACTCTGAATAGACAGCGTCTATCTAAGGGTTTTATATTATTTTCTATATATATACGCAGAGGGTTTTATATAGAATAATGTTATTTGGACCAGTGGTACTTGTCACTAGTCTAGGTGATATCCAATGTGTCATTAAATGATAAGTAGAATTAAATGAATAAATAAATGATCCACTTAATTCAACTTATCATTTAGTACCACCTTAATATGGTGTCAAGCACTAGTGGTGCTAAATAACATTACTCTTTTATATATTTGTAAGAAGGAGAGAGGAGGAAAACGTTTAGTGCTTGTTTGACCCTCTTTTAACATATCTCTTTATAAGTTATCTACCACTGATTTGACTATTGATTTGAAATTTATTAATTTATAACTACAAATTTCAAATTTCTATTAAATCAACATTACTCATTTCACCAACTTATAATTTCTCTTTATAAGTCACTTTAACAAAGAGAATCAAACGTCCACTTAAGAGGCCAGGGCACCGAAAATTATCTACTGCGATACCTCGCGAGAGAGTGACGTGGTACGGTGGCACGGCAAGCCAGTGCACCTTTAAACAAAAAAATAAATAAATAAAAATAAAAAATCAAAATTTCAACGTGAAATTCCAGAACCCCACGACAAAAGGCGTTTATCCAACCCCCCTCACACCACCCTCCACACAAAATCCAGACCCCACTGTCAGAGTTTCCCTATTCAACCTTGGCGAATCGCTCAATAGCCCTGACGGATCTGGTCTTTTCAAGCGAGAAGACGGTAAATAAGAGATTTCACATTCCGGCGATCTCTAGCATTGTCAATTGGAGAAAGAATTGTAAGCTTCGGTAGGCGAGCTCTCGAAAACTTGGCCCGCCACACCAGAGTCTGGCAGGGTATGTAGAAAAGAACTGGGCACCGAAAATTATCTACTGCTAGACTATGGAGGGGAGACGAGGCCAGCATGCCAAACTTTAAAAAAAAAATTTAAATTTAAATTTCAAAACGTGAAATTCCAAACCCCTCATGACAGAAGGCGTTTCTCCACCCCAATCCAGATCCCTTTGTCAGAGTCTCTCTCTTCAATCTTTGCGAATCGCTCGAAACCTTGACGAATCTGGTCCTCTCCGACGAGAAGACGGTAAATGACACGCCCCACTCTCAGCATCTCTAATTTACTAGAAGTGTGACGTGCGCTGACGATAAATTCCAAGATCGGAAGAGCTAGAATTTACCATCAAGGCTCGTGGATATACTATTACTTTTAGAAAAATTTCGACGGCATCTCCTATAATTTGTTAACAACCAACCTGCATGACACCCAACATCAACCCAAATACACTTCACAATGTAATAATTCCCACCATCACCAGTAACAATACTTCATATATGGAAAATTATACTAAACCAAGTATGCTTTACTAAGAATTCTCAATGTATACTAGTAGCTTAACCCCCATCAAAATCTATAAACCATACTAACAACGAACCTTATAACAGTTCATTTCATTAAGTTGTAGCTCAATTCTAAAAATAGAAGGTTCGATCCTGATGTGTTGTCCAAACTCCAATTGATACCTGAAAAGAAAATCATTTAGAAAACATGTGAGCTAATAAGCCTAGCGAATAGAGTTTTTTAAGTAAACTTGCCTTGAGAAATCACGTTATATCATTTGAAAAATCGTGAATAAGATGAAAAAGTCCATTAGAGAATTTCATAATCTAAAAACTGTAATATCAGCATAACATCAACATAGATAAAATCGTTACATGCTAAAACACATTGTGAACATCATCTCATTTAATATTCATCATAAATGCATCAGAAAACATCATAAAAATTATTTCATTTCCAGATCATCATAGAATTTTTCTCAAAGAGTATCCAACATTTCATGATTATAACATCAAGTCATACGCGCGTAGACGTCAGCTTGGGCTATAGGTACCTTATGACGTCTTCACCCTAGGCAGCATAATAATCAGTTTGAGTCATAGCTAGCACATAGGCTTTTTCGCCTGGGGCGGCGTTCATTTGATTAGCTTGAGCCATAAGCCCCTTCGCCCGTAGGCGGCATATTCATAACATTCGATACACATTTAGGGGGTTTTCATGCATCATTAATCATGTTTTAACTCAAACATTTTTTTAAAATCATGAGGCATCATTTCATATAAACATTCACATGAACCTTTCTAAAGAAAATCTCAACTTTTGTGAACTTTCATAGAAATACATCATCATCGTAAAACATTGCAAGTTTCATATGAAACCAATCATAATTCAACTTTCGTTTATAAGAAAGAAATAAGAGGAGAATATTCACTCACCGATTAAGTAGCAACATAGATCATTTCATGTTTCATTTCCTTCGATCTTTATCATTTCCTGCGACATTATATAAAAATTCTACTTAAGATTTAATTCTTTTCAATTTCTCAATTCACACATATAACTCAATTCTTTTACTTAAACTAAACATGAAACTTCCTTAGTATTATAAATTCTCTATTCATTATATTTCCTTAGACTCCTTCACTTTCCAATTAAATATATAGTTGTTCTTTTCATATGATTATTCTAGTCTTCATTACATCTTAGGAATTGAAATGATACCACATATTAAAATCTTAAATTCCCTTCGTACATCAACATTAACTCTTCATTTTTAAACACAACTCTTAGTCTTTAACAAATTCTCACATTTGCTATTAAATATTAAATCATTCATTAATTGCATGTATTCTCAACTTCACCCAATTCCTCAATTACCATGATATTATTCCATAAGGTCATAACACCAATTTATTGAATCAAGACTTAGTTCAACTCTTTCAACAATGATCATTAAGTTTTCCTTGTTTGGGCAATACCCACTCAAAACCATTTTAAAATCACGAATGTTGTCATATGCTTATGAAATTCTACTAGGAGGTAGAAAACTCACATAAGTTCATTATATATGAAATTGAGCTCAAGAAAACCACTTTGGGAACACAAAAATTTTTCTACTTCCCAAAATCTGTTCTTAGGTAGAAACTGACCAGCCTCACAAAATATATCATAAATACTCCTACCGGTCTCCAGATAATGTCATTCAAATTTTGAATGATAGACAACTCATAGAAGATCATTTTACAACTTGTGTCTTGTTAAAATTCATTATGTATTATCATTTATGACCTTTTAAAGTCGAAGGACAGAACCGACATGTATATTCTAATTCCCGCATTAAGTCATTTCCTTAATTCATACATACATGCTTGGTTTCACATCATTGAATATTAACTTCTTGTGCTTTCCTTTTAATTAAAGAATACATGACTTTCCTTATTCTAATTAACCCAAAACTTCATTTAATTTAGCAAAATAGTATGAAATTCACTTTAAAGCCCCAAAAATTATTTCTTTAAAAAATTTCAGCTTCAAATTTTCTTTCCTCAATTATTATTTCACAGACTAAATTTACACAATTCTTTACTAAACCTTGTAGAATTCTATTTTTATGTCTAATAATAATTTCATAGCATTTAAACTTATAGGAAGACCACATCATAACTAAGTACTCAATTCCATAAATAATTTCTTAAGCTAACCTTAATAACTTTAACCCAAAAATCCCACATCATACATAGGCTTCAAGAAATTCACATACATCTAACTTATATCAACAAACTCATCATTTCCCCCTTTAAGATTCATTAAATCAAGTCATACATCAAAATCCCAAATTAAACATAATATAGAATAAAAGCTCTACTTACCTCTTGAACCAAGCTAAAGCCATAAAAGCCCAAGTTGATCTTGCATCTCACTTCCAAAATCTCACGGCTAGCTTCTTTTTTTTTCTCTCTCTCGGTTTTTGTCTCCCGAACTCTCTGTCTCTCTCATCTCTCTCTCTCTCTCTCTATTGTGCTTGCATGAAATGCCCAAAAACAAGATAAATATCTAGATATATGAGCAATTTGCACTAAAAGTCCCTCAACTTAATAAGTAATGTAAGTTGGTCCTTATCAAATTTTATTTATCCATTAGTTTTTCAACTTTCAATTCTTTCACTTAAATCCTTTAATGACTTGAACTTTGACCCAAATAGTCTAATTTTGACATTGACTTGACTATCCCACCTTTGACTTTCTATCTATAAAATTTGAGATGTCACAGTAAATAAGAGATTTCACATTCCGGCGAGCTCTAGCATTGTCAATTGGAGAAAAATTTTGTAAGCTTTAGTGGGAGAGTTCTTAAAAACTTGGCCTGCCAGTAGAAAAGAACTTGCCGAGGCACAAAAGAACCCTTATGGGATAATAGTTGTATTCTTTTTTGGCCATATATGGTGTCATAGATATGCCTAGAAAATATTATGTTCGTGGTATAAAGATTATCTAATTTTCGTTTTACATCGGCAATACTAACTCCATCCTTACAAAGATAATTTCATTTTTTCTTTTTGATTCGTCTCAAAATACACTTTCCTATTAAACATGTAATTAGAATATTAATTTTCATTTATGTAGTCAACAAAATAGCGTTATTTAAAGTTGAATATTTAATAAATGAAATGACATATTAAAGAAATGATATTAAATTTTACCATTCTAATATTATTAATTAATTGCTCTTTTTTTAGTATTTGTGAGAATTCAAATTGGACTATCTTTGTAGGCAGGGTAATAGTAAATTAATATTAAACCATCCGAATGACGTATTTTCAACAACACAATTGAATTTTTAGCTAAAATGATATCTAATTATAACATCCCGCGAAAATTTAACAATCAATTAAGCTATGTGGTTGTTACTTTAATAATAATTGAATAATTACTAGAATTTTATTATAAAGTTACAAAATTGGTACTCAAATGATACCCAAAGTAGGAATATGGGTCTTGCCCAAAATGACTCAAAGCATAAAAACTTAATTATCATATCACATTAAGTATAGGGAGTGCTTGAACAAATAGATGAATGAGGCTAGTTTTGCCAAGTTATGAGATACTTGTTATTTTTATAATTTGCAAAGTTATGAGACACTTGTAAATTGCTAAGATTATGAGACACTTGTCATTCTTATAATTTGCCAAGATTATGAGACACTTGTTATTTTTATGGGCAACACTAAAAGAAATTTGTCCAAAATTGGAGAATGCCATAAAACACCAATTAAAACTCCCCAAAACACTCTGTTTGTACTTAAAATAAAGCTCTCTCTATGTACATATAGAATCCTCACTTAAAAGATACTTTGCTAGAGAAATATCAAAATTTTGAAGGCAATTTTACACCGAGAGTTGTTCAAAGAATATTTGAATCAAAAGGTGAGTAACCGATACTTTGATTCCATTTCTTTTGTTCATAATGTTTTCATGAGATATTGATAGATTTTTGATGTATCGTCATTATACAAAGAAATTGGTTTGTTGCACTTGAATCACTAATAGATCGGAAGAGCACACGTCTTGCTTTGCTTTGTGGAATATGACCTTATTATGTGGTTTTAGTCATTTTGGCTATGTGGTAATCTTCGTAGTATTATAACCTTGCTATGTGATCTTGGTCATTTTGAATCTTTGAATCATGTGCGCACCATAGGTAGTAGCTTAATTAATAATAGGGCCCTCTTGTGCATCTAAAGGCTTTGTGCATTCTATGATTTTCTTGAAAAGGAGTTCCTCAAACGAAAGGTGAATCAAAATATTTTATTACTTACTGAGTATGTTGTACTCACTCTCATTTTCTACAATTTTATAGATAGTTGAACGCAAGATAATCGAGGAGCAAGCCAAGAGTCAGAACATGCTCGCGGATGAAAGTGGATTTTGCATGTAGAAGGGGACATATCTTTGGAGCTGTAAGGATATATTTTAGTTATAAATATATCTAAGAACAATATCTGAGCTTAATACTTTTCCTATCAATAAGTATGTCAATAGAAAATCTTTGCTTTTTCATGGTTTGGTTTGGCTAAGTTAATAAATAAAATACTTATTATCATAAACCGTTTTGTTCTTTGATCTTTTCTAAATCTAAATGAAGTTGTGCAAAGTGTTCGTTTTATAAGTCTCGTTCCCATTAATTGCACAAAAATGAATTAAACTCAAAAGCTTCCGCTCTCAAATATAAATAATAATAATAACAATGGAAAATTAGAGGGGGTGTGACAAATTAAACATTTGACCAATTAACACAGTTGATGAAATTTGATATTGGGAACGTAGTGTGTAAATATATAAAAGTTGAGAACAAGACAAGAAAAAAAAGAATGCTGAGGACGAAATTATATCAAAGTTGAGAAGTTAGAGATGTAGAGCAGTGGTAAAGCCAGCCCCAAAGTTTAGTGGGAACACAAGTTAATTGAGCAAAATTTCTTTTAAAGACGCAATATAATAAAAATATTACCAAATAAATTAGTTATTTTCTCTAATCACATTTAAGGTATAAAATGAATGTTCTATATATAATTTTTTTGACTTTATTGTTATTACTTCATTTTTCCAATACTGTAACCTAGCTAATTTAAATAAATAAGAAAAATCACGTACTAATATTTTTTACCATAATTTTCTATATAATAAAACTTAATTTTGTTATATTTTTCATAGATAAAGTACTATATAATGATGTACTTCATCTTCCTTCCTTGATGTCTTTACATGATATCACATCATTCTATCTCTCCACACAATTAAAAAGAGGAAAAAAACTAATCAAATGAAGGAAAAAAAAAAGAAAGGAACTTCATTGCGGGACAATGAACCCACTGGCCCCCATGTGGCTCCACCACTGATATAGAGTGAAGTTACTCAAATTTTAATCCCATTTTATCCTTACTAATGTGCTGTTTTAGTGGAAATTTTGAAAAAAAGGATAAAACGAGTGAATTTATAAGAGATTGGGGACTAAAAAATAAGGAATTGGGCAAAATTGTGTTGAAGTTGAAAGATTGAGAATAACACAGGAAAAAACAAAGAACGGGGACAAATTTGTGTAAATGTTGAAAGTTTAGAGATGAAAAGTGAATAACCTAAGAAATGAGATAAGCCTGGGCATAATACCAGAGACCCGGGGAAACCGACCTACTCGACCCGATTCGGGTTGGTTTGGGTTGGGTTTTAAGTGAAAATAGGTCGGTGGCAATTTGGAACATTGAAACCCGAATCGGGTCGGTTCGGTTAACGATTTGGATGGTCCAACTCGTAAAGACCCGAAGAAACCAACCCGTATACAACCCGACCCTTCGGATCCAGTTTAACAGACACATTTGACCTTTTTCCTGCCGTAAATTTTCAGAAATAGAGGAAGTGGAGAATTAAAAATGCTGAAATGCTATTCCATTTCATTCTATATTGGATTTTCTTTTTCCACACAAGAATCAAGTTATGAAGCCCTAGATCTAGAAGCTACACTTGCACACTTACCGTCATCACGCCGCCAACGACTTCTCTTTCTCCCATTTCCAAAAAAAGTATCTGGAAATTTTTTCAATTTTCACTCCATCGCCGCCAACGATGTTCCCATTTTACGACTACAAACCCACATCGTAGCATTAACCCATTTACTTCATATCATTTTCTGTTTGATAAGTGGAAAATCCCATGGCAAGTATTTGTAAGTTATGGATGTATCTTGTATGTATTTTGGTGAGTAGTGTAAAGGAAAACAATAGAACAGATGACAAGGGTGAAGAAGAATGACTTGATTGCTGATTTAGTGATTTTGGGACTTATGCATTGGGCTTAATTTTTTCTTTTTGGCAAGATGGGCTGTATTAGATAGGAGTTCTTGGTGCAATTTTATTTAATTAAATGGCCCAAAATAAGGACAGCTCAAACCGTTAAACCGAAACAAACCAACCCGAGTATGGTTGGTTTGGTTTAGGTTTAACTGAAAACCGGTTTGAGTACGGGTTGGCAAATTGCCAAACCGATTAAAATTGAGTCGACGCCGGGTTAAGACCAAACCCAACTCGTCCGACCCGATGCCCACCCTTAGATATGATACATTCTCTTGCTACGTTACTTATTGGATGCTGACTTGACCCAAATATTTCAATACAATACATGATGTAAGTTAGATATCGGGGAAAATTTTTCACAAGTGATAAAATGTCAATATAGCACATTAAATATTGGACATTATATAAATCCATATGTCGGCTGTCTAATAATTTCCCATTACATGTGCATCTGGCAGGATAATTGAGCCAAACATATGACCAGTGTTCTAAAAAGCTCATATAGACGACGCCTATACTCGAAGCTTGAGCTCCACGCATCACCACGCATTGCCCTTTATCACACATTGATCGCGTATTGGTGCGCGTAAGCGCACATAAGCTCAGTGTTTAGCTTTGACGTTTTTTCACGTCTCACACTTTTTAGAACACTGTATATGTCAGGATATCATTTTATAGTTCCACATTATATGAATTTAAAATTTAACACCCATTACAATTGACCACAATTAAATTAGGGAGTGATGGAAGCTTAAAACGCTTTTCTTTTTTTGGAGGGGGAGGGTGTTGGGGATTCAAAATTTTTAAAAAGATATGATATTGTGACGTTATAAATTTGGTACAATTTATATTAGATGATAAAAAAAGTATTTATATAATCACCACTCAATAAAATTGTGTCATATAAGTGTGTCATTTACTTATACCCCTCATAAATTACTCAGGTTCATTAAGTAAGGACTCAATTGATTTCTAAATAACGGATTCTCATAAATTTCTCCAGATTTGACTAGAATTCTATTCTATAGAATTTAAGGGAAAATACCAAAGCATACCTCTTATTTGAAGACCAATTACCGTTTATCTAGGTCATCAATCGATGAAAATTTCTAAGCACAGTCATATGGAACTTTATGAAGTATCTAGCCTTACTTGGTTGTTTTTTATTGGTACTCAAGCTCTATATAGGAGTCCGACCTAACTCTATAGAAAAATTGAATCCTTCTATTAGTGAGTTGCCACTTGTTCGGCCTACATAACCTACCTTCACGTTAGTGGATGGTGCTATAAAGTGCCACTCAAACGGTGTCATTAAGCCCATCTCCATTCTAATTTAACTTTTTCATTAGAAAATGGGTACATGTTAACTAAATATATGGAAATAATCACTTCTTTAAATTCTAATAAAGAAATACAAATGAAAATAGGAAAATTTACGAAATACACCACGTGTTTATAGTGTATTTACATTTCACAATATATGCATATCATATTTTAAGTAATTACTATTTACATCTTACATTTCATTTCATATCAACAAAACACACCTTTTGTCGAAAAAAATTAAAAATAATTAAAAAATTAATTTTTTCAACCAAATTACTCTTTTGTGAGTTACAAATCACATATCCATATATTATTTTATACAACACTTTACATACCGTTATATTATTTTTAAAAATATTAAATTAATAATTGTGTTTTGTCAAAATTTTTTTCCTTCTCACTTTTATTCTACAATATTTTTTCTAAAAATTAGCTGCATATGATGACTGAAATATTATAAGCAAATTGAAAATAAAGAGGCATCGTCATCATAATCCTCATCACTACAAATATTTGCACTTATTATAGACAAATAATTTTACTCTTTTGATTTTCTTATTTTTCTTATTTGAAATATATATATATATATGAATAAAAATGAAAAACTCGCAATAAATAATAAGGGAAAAAAAACTAAGTTGAAAAAAAAAGGTTGTAAAGCACTATCAAATATCGCGTATCATTTAACTTGATTTTTTTTATTAATTGAGTAAAACTTATTTACCAAAGGTGAATGACCAATTTATATTTTCTCCCACTTTATAAAACCAAAAGTTGAAAAAAGTTAAATTTATCTATATTTTCTAAATGTTATATAAAGTGTTTAAAAAAATGTATGAGGTGTGAAAGGGTAAATAAGTAAATTTTTAATTTTTCTAATAAAAAGTGTGTTTTGGTAATATTAAACAAATTGTAGGGTGTAAATTGTAATTTCCAAAAACAGAGTACTCAAATTGTAAATATGCTATAAATACAGGGTGTATTTTGTAAATTTCCCATTAAATTATACAAATGGTCTCCAATTTAGGCATGAAGCATTATTCAGTAGATTTACGTGGGAATACAGTACAACCTCTATAATTTATGTTCGCTTTTTCGATTTAGTCTCTCTCCGGAAGCGACGGCGACGGCGACGTTCAGAGTTGATACACAATGGATTCAGAGATACCGAGCGGTGATGAAATCACGATAACACTTCCAAGCCCTGAAAAGTTGATCGAACTCATACCAAAACCACGGTTTGAGTGCGTATGCGAAAATGTAGGTGAAGGTTTTATTTGGGGATGCCTTCTTGGCACAGCGTTCGACTTCTTCAAAGGCATGTATGATTCTGGTCGAGACCGACCTATTTCTGGAGGCTGCAAAGCTGTACGAAAGAAAGCATGCCGTTTTGGTCCCTCAGCTGCTGCACATTTTGGAGTTCTGGCTGCTTTGGATATCCTGCTTCCCGGCTATGCTCTCGTGCATGGTGCGGCTGCATTTGGTATCATCCGATTTATCCGGAGCAGAAAACTTGTCGAGGCCACACAGTCAGCTTTCATGGGTGTCTTCATCATCTCTCTGATGAAGGCTTTCGCTGAATATGCCTAGATATATAGCAAATAATATTAACTAATAACTACTATTAACTACTAATTAATCCTCTAAGTACTAGTCTAGATTGTTACCATTTTGAGATACAGCTCTCGTATTAACTTGTCTCCTTGTCGTTCTTTGGGCTTTGTTACTAGAATTACTAGCCGATCTCCTTTAACAAGGTATCTCTCTATACCTAGCATTGTAATTGTAAATTGTTTACGGGAATGTTATGATGATTTGCCATGATGATCTAAATATTTGTACAGTGATGAAATGTTAATTCCCTTCCCATGGACGATGCTACATAATACAACAAATGTAAACGAGTAACTCTTTAAAACTATTTAATAACACATATCCAATTTCCATTAAAGCTCAACTACTTATTTCACGGTATTAATTTCCTCAAGTTATAATAATGAGAATAAAAAACTCTTTAAAACTAGTCTGTACATGCTTTTATTTCTTGCTTGGCATCCACAGTATAACAAAAAAGATTTCTGGCCTTTTTTTTTTTAACTTTTACTTTTTATTATTATTATTTTTTTGGTTGATGTTTTTGTACTGTCCAATCCATCGTAGGTTGATTGTAGTGTTCAATAATGGGGCTCAATTCAACCAATAAATATATATCTCTTTAACATTGACTGGTTTATGTTTAAACAACAAGAAGCTTCGCCCCAGTTAGGCAGTTTGCTTTTGTTTTGAAGGCTTTGGAGGGTGACTGGGTGAGGTGGCGAGTGGGTGAGCAAAATTCCAAGGACTTAAAATGTGTTGATGGATGTTTCTTGAGAAGACGATGTATGTTGACGCAATGTTTTTCTGTTCTTGAAGAAAAAAGCCACGAGAATGATCTTATTAAGGTGGAGCCTTTTACTATGTGCTAGGCATTTTTCGCTATGTAGGAGAGGAAAATGGCAGCTCGGATATTCACTGATTGTAAAAGACACAGGGTTTCCTTGAGGAATTGGGATGTAGTTTCATGCATAACTGTATGATTTTATGATGTTTTGCTCAATCTTTGCTGCAGGGAGTGGGCAGAGAATTTAATGAGTTCTGCTGCAGGTGAAATACGATAATTGAGGAGGATTTGAGACCTGATGTTTATTGCTCAATATATGCTGTTTGACAGGTTGTGAAGGTTTCATGTGAAGGTTTCATGAAAAGGTACAATGCTATAAAGCCATTCAACCAGAGGAAGGGTAAATGTGGATGTCACAATACAAGGAGCTATGCAACATGCTTCTTGTCTACTAGGTATAGCACCACCTCCCATAATTTTTATGGACAAAAATAAAGCAAAAAATGACATGGAAACACCTTCACTTTACAGCACACAAAAGTTTACATTGGTTCCCACCATCTTGTTAAAAATGCACACTTAAAAACAGATACTGCTACCTTCCTGTTCTTGTAATAACAATAATTGCAGGCCAGCGAAAGATAAGGCTCCTTTTAGTATGCCATAACTGCAGCCTGCAGGTGAAACTCAGGATATAAGTGCGACTGTTTTGCCTTGTTTTGGCTTGTTTTGCTTTCACAGTGAGCTGTTTAAAGTTTACATTCTTGTGGTTTGTTTTACATTTTTCCATGGGTATTGTTTCCTTTGACATTCCATCAAACTTACCATAGCGCATCTGCTTTATCAGCTCTTGGCTAAACATAGCCCTGTTATTGTTGGCTGTTGTGTCTGCTTTTTAAGGATGGGCGTCTTGATTGGGAGTACTTCAGCAAGGAGACCAACCATGCAATCATTACCAGCAGGGACCCATTGAGCTGCGGTTTCAGCTTGTACATGGACTGGACCTCATGGAAAGCGAACTGTTGCATTTGTAAAGGGAAATTCTACAACAGGTAACTTATGAGCTTCACTGTTTCAAATTTAACTTCTAGATGGCTGATAAACTGTTCACAGTGTGAACTTCTGTATGCACGCGATTATACAGCAGTACTGTTATGTTATACACTGTTCGATCTTGTTAGGGAGTATGTTTGTGTTTTTGCTTGGATATTTCATTTTATTGTTACTGAAATTTCTTCTTCTTCCTCTGTTGACAGTATGTTTATGCATCTTTCCGTTGATATTTCAATTTTTTGTTAGTGAAATTTCTTTTTCTAGTCCTCTTTTTTTCTATTCCTGAAAAATATTACAGTGTTCAATGCTTCACAATTCACCTCATCTTTTAAGACTAGATGCTAGAATATCAGAATGTCTTACTTTTTATGGACTTTATGTTTTTTTTTTTAAATGCATTATGACCTTTAATCAATTTGCAAGAGTTCTCTCTTTTCACTTTATTGTCATCCATCTTGAGCTAGTGCAGATCTGCATTTGCTTACCATGATTTTTAACAATTCTGCATCCTTCTTTTGCTTCTCAAGCAAAGAAGCTTGTTCAACACTACTCTCCATTATTTGTATTTTGAGACCAAACTTGGTGGATGCAACGATACTCCATTTGCCGCTTTGCCAGCCAAACTTACCTTGTTCACTGAGCTCAAGTTTATTGTCACAGTGGTTATCTTGCAGATTATCACTTATACATATGTTGCGCATCTCTTATATTGTACATCGCCTATTTGTTGAAGAATTTGATGTCTTGCACATTCTTCTGCTTTGTGGCCTCCTTGGGTTTGGGAAGACAACACTTGCACATGTGGCAGGAAGGAATTGTGGGTACCTTGTCATAGAGGTAACCTCAATCATTTATAGGTTCTCTTAATTTTAATTTTATTCTATCTGCTTCGTAAAATTCATGTGAATAATGCATGTCATGCAAGCATGATTCATGCTTCATGGTGTGATATTCAGTTAGTCTTATTGTTTTTTAAAGTAAGTTTTCCATTATGAACATATACACTTTGATATTTGATATGGCACAATCTCATCATAGATGCACACACCATTGCCGATTCTGTTTTTATGCTTTAGCATATTGTAATTGATGGTACCCTAGTGCTAGTAGGTTATAAAGTTATTTGTGATGCTTAGCTTTCATTTCTAGAGCTGAATGCTGTAGACTGTAATGTATTCCCCTGTTCCTGAACCTTCAACTAGGTTTCACATCTTATCCCGGCTTCTAACATTGTTTCTTCATGCCAAGTTAATCCTAATGTCTTGTACATTTTCTATAAAGGCCCATAAGGTCTTCATAGAAATTGAAGTCTTCAAAATAACTTCATAAGTGAATTGTATTTTATGCTTCCCATTGATAAGTGCTCTTTGTAACAGATCAAAGCAAGTGATGATTGGTCATCATCAATCAACGGAACCAAAATCCTTGACGTGGTTCAGATGAATCCTGTCACTGTTGATTCAAAGCATACAAGTGTTTAGTTAGTTTCATTGTGCAATAATGCTGCTTTAGATTCTGTCCAAGTTATAGTTACTCTTGCCATTCATGTTAATCTGAACTTGCTACCGTCTTTCTATAGGTTATTGATGAAAAAGATGGGGATACCTGCTGGAGGCAAAGGTACTTTTGACATCATTTTTAAACTGGTAATTGTGTCATCCTTCTGTAACTGATAGCAGCTTATCAATATCATGTAAAGCATTGAATTACGGGAAACTACCAGACCCCCCCCTTTTTTTTAATTTATACATGGGGGGAGAGGAGATAGGGGAGGGATAGGTATGGTTCGAACCTAAGACCTCTCGTCCGGAACATTAATATCTTAACCGCTGCACGACAGAAACTACAAGACTTGGATGTCAAAAAAATTGATTAATCTTCCTACAGTGGTGGCACTAAAAATGCACCTGAATTGTTAAGTACGAAAATTTGTATTTTAAGTACAGAGATTTTGGTTAAAAAAATTTATAATAATAATAACTTCAAGGTCAAAGCAGTCGCCTCTCGTGCTCAACTTCACTTCAAATTTTCAATAGTATGTTTCATTTGTGCACAAGAAATAAAACATGTTACACCCTGACAGAGCGTGTGTTATGAACTGTTATAACTGCTGCAGAGTTATGCAGCTAGTCTTGGAGTTACTAAGCTGAAGGTTGGTTGACTTCAAATTAAATAAATAAATAAATCAATAAATTGTTGCTGATTACCTAAAAAATCATGTGCAATGAATAGGTTTTGTGCTCGCTTGCTATTGATTAGAATTAGAATATATACAGGTCAAGAAATAATAGAAACTTAGAAAGAATATATGAACATGATTACATGCAGAATATGATTAGTAGACAGTAAAGAATATATAAACTCAGAAGCATATGAACTAGGAAGTCCAAACTGCAGCTTGTGACAAAATAGATTGTGTTGAGTTTGATCCTTCAGAGTTGGATGGTGAAAGGATTCATATCCTCCAGTGAGTCAAAGTAGATATGGTGCTCCGTTATTTTGCAGTTACATTGGTTCGTTTTCTTGCCGGCATTTTGACAGTGTTGAATACCCCACATAAATAAAAATCAACAAGCATAATGGTGGTGGATGATAATTTGAGTTCCATGCATAACTAGCATAGGTCGAGTTCTCCAACAAAATCAATCATGGCCATGTTTGTTGTTCCATGCAGAGTCTCCGACTCAAGAGTTGCATGATAAATATTCTAGCACTAGCGACGCAAGAGTGGTTCACACGTCAGGTGCACTTGTTCAGCAGGCTGAAGATACTGGTCATAGCTAGTCTTTTGACGTCGATTCCAGAGCTTATAACGGTACTACTACTGACAGATATCCAAGAATGGAGAAGTACATGATATTTTCACTTCCTATGGCAAGTCATCAGACCCTGTAAATTATAGTGATGGTGTGGGTAGGTTGCTTTATGCATCTTTTGTTTATACTTCTTCAAGTACAGAGATTAACTTCATGTTGGAAGCGGTCCAGGCTTGTTCTTGTAGATGCACTTGGAGAGTGCATGTGATATAAACAGTTATAATTGAGTTGAATGTGGTATAAACAGTTATAATTGAAGGGAGTTATTGGAGTTGAAGCTTGGCTGGTTGGAAAGTAATTTGTTGCTGACCACCCGCAGCATCAACTATAATGAATAAACATTATTCTTGCTCACTTGAAATGCCATCAAGTAAAATAGGTTACTCAAGAGAAGTAACAGAAACTTAGAAATAACATATGAATTTTATGAGAATATGTGGTTAATGGAGATTCTGAACCTTTAAAGAATGATGTGAATTAGAAAGTCTCACGCGCAGCTTGTGACACAATACATTCTATTGAGTTGGATGGTCAAAGGGATTCATATATGCTCCAGTAATCCAAATTATGATTATCACGAATTCACATTTAAAGAAATTTTAAGTTGGAAAATCGTAGCTTCGATGCTATGTTATTTCATTTTCCATATTTTCTTTTTGTTGACGACAATGTGACATTATTGCATACATACAAAAATTAAAATATATAAATTGTTCTGGTCTCTAAAACTTGGCTCTAGACAGATCGTTTAACAGGATCATCATGGGTACATTTATTGCTCAATGCATACTCTAGCATCCGAGTCTTGATCTCAAGTGGTATTAAGTTGTCGTTAACAACAATAATAAGAGCATATGATATTGATATATATGAGTGTTCTATCTACTTAACTAATAAGCTTGATTAATTTATTGCAAGAATGTTCAAGTAGTTGACACCACAGTAATGTGACCTAAAACTGTTGGGTTTGTTGTTAAAATTAATCTAAAGTTGAAAAGGAAAAGGAAAGGGAAAGAAGAAAAATCCTAAGAGGAAAAGGAATCCAAATTATACAAGAATTGTTTTGTCTTCCAAGGAAACGAAGCCTATAAATAGAGATGTTTTCTTCTTCTTTAATACACAAGTGATACAAGTGAGTTGAGAAAAAAATTAGTGAGTCTAGCACTTTGAAGAGTTTTCTTGTAACTCTTCGTGGTTTGTTCGAAGGGTAAAAAATTAGGTGTGGTAAAACTCGGGGTGATTTTCTCGGTGTCACTTGAGTCGGGTCAGAGAGTCTTGTGAAGAAAAATAGTAGCCTAGCGTCTTAGGATTTCTTGTGTTGTTTGCTGGTTAGGCAAATGGTAGAAATTGGTAGATGCGATAAAACTTGTTATATTTTTCTTGTAATATTTGGGGGATGGGTTTTCGCGAGTGAAAATCCTGTATGGTTGTAGCGACTTTAATCATATAGTGGAAAGTTTTGACAGTCCGTTAATTAGTCTTCGTCTTTTATTTTTCTTGTCTTAATTAAATTCCTTGAACAACGGTCCTGCGGGCGTAATCGGAGAATTTATATTAATTCCCAACAGTGGTATCAGAGCGTCAGGTTTTGTTCGAGGTGGAGTAGAGGAAAAATATGACATACGAAGTGGTGAGAATCAAGTTTGACTTGTTGTTAGAACAAGTTTGGAATTTCTTGATTTGGATTGGACAATTTAAAGCTTTCAAAGAAAAACATTCTCCTTGTTATAACAAAGTTGCTGGAGCCAGTATGAGCGATAGTGATTAGGAAGATTTATATTTGAAGACTGGAACCAGGATGTGTCTCTATCTAGCTAGAAATGTTCTTGTAAATATTCATAGAATATTTGCTGTGAAGGAACTATGTCGTCAATTTGGAGAGGTGGATCCTACAAGGGGTTTTTCAAATTTGTTGCACCTGGAAAAATTGTTTAGTTCAGATCGCGAGTTGGTGCAGATACAAAAATTCTCAATGAGATCGTCTGGGGACTGGTGGTTGTTACAACTTGTTAGTGTTGTAGACTAGCTGATCACGTGAGAAAATATTGTCCAGCTGGAACAGGTTCGGCTACTGTTCGGATTTGGACAATCCGACTCTCTTGGTGTGAGGGCAGTGGAGATGTACTATGAAGTATGTGGGTACATCATCATGGTGTGTCGCTAGGTGCTATGGTAAAAGATGTGTATTAGTTCTAGCAGTTGTATTTACACACGGCATTGGTTGGCGGTGATGCAAAGTGTGTGTTTGTAGTAATGTCGATGGCTGATGAGCTCTCTAGAAAGCCAACGAGAGAGTTGCACCACAAATTTCAGCAGGTTTATTTCGACATTGAGTCGATGAAATGCTTGGAATTGTTGTTAATTCTAAGTGGTTATATATACTCATGTGGTGGAGTATGTGACTGTCAAAGTGTGTCAAAGGCTTGCCAGGTAATTTCTCAAGTATTGTGTACAAGACTGAAGAAGATGAAGATTTTGGCTTATTTTGGCAATGTGGAGATTGTTGAGTTTGTTGTCAAAAATAATCCAAAATTGAAAAGGAAAAGGAAAGGGAAAGAAGAAGAATCCTAGGAGGAAAAGGAATCCAAATTATAGAAGGATTGTCTTGTCTTCTAAGGAAACGAAATCAATAAATATAGATATTTTCTTCTTCTTTAATACACAAGTGAGACAAGTGAGTTGAGAAAAAAATTAGTGAGTCTAACACCTTAAAGAGTTTTCTTGTAACTCTTCGTGGTTTGTTCGAAAAGTAGAAAATTAGGTGTGGTAAAACTCGGGGTGATTTTCTCGGTGTCAAGATCGGAAGAGCACAGAGAGTCTTGTGAAGAAAAATAGTAGCATAGCGTCTTTGGATTTCTTGTGTTGTTTGCTGGTTAGGCAAAGGGTAGAAATTAGTAGATGCGATAAAGCTTGTTATATTTTTCTTGTAATACTTGAGGGATGAGTTTTGGCGAGTGAAAATTCTGTATGGTTGTAGCGACTTTAATCATATATTGGAAAGCTTTGACAGTCCGTTAAATTCGTCTTCGTCTTTTATTTTTCTTATATCAATTAAATTCCTTGAACAACGGTCCTACAGGCGTAATCGGGAAATTTACATTAATTCTCAACAAAAACATCATCATCAACATTTGCTAATTGGTATGAAAGTATGGCTCTAGAAAAACATCTCTTTTTTCTTCCCTATATTTTCTTTTTCTCTAACTATACTTGAATGAGATCGTTTTCTAAACTTTTAATCAATTTTAAGGTTGGAAAATGTTTTCAAGTACGACTAATAGAAAATAATACTTTTTTTTTTTTTGTCATTTTTCAAAATTCTCCGCTGTTGCTTCAAATCAAAAATCGAAGTCTAAAGTTCAAGGATGGCATGTGCAATTTAATGTATAAATCTATCCACAGAGAGAGAGAGAGTGAGAGGAGCCCTCCCGCCATTGTTATTTTACAGATTCAAAATTCCAAATCGACAATTTCTCTGTGTCTTCAGGTAACTCTCCAGTTAAATGCTCTGTAAATCGTTCAAATTTAGTAGAGAAATCATAATATTACTCATATTTTAGAATATTTTCTTCAAATATTCAGATATTAACTCTCGCGACCTTCGCAGTTCGCAAGTATCTATTTGTCTTTCAATTTTTCAAAATTCAATGAATTTGCTCTAGGTGCATC
>CAVNYN010234296.1:0-25055 GCA_963692815.1 Nyctanthes arbor-tristis
GTGTTAGTTTTGAGAATGAGAATAAAATGAACAGTTATTTGGAGTTTTGATGGCAAATTTTCTAAGGAGAGGTAGAGTACCCATCAGGGGGTGTCAGGCGGGTCGTTCAACCCCCCAATCAAGTAATGGGTCAGACAACTAAGGGGAGAGTACCCCTGTCCATAGCACAACTCATTTTGATGGGTCAGACAACTCCACTTTTGATGGCTCAATCCTCGTATCTTGCAAAAGGATGCGGCAAGTAATGGGACTGTTTGAATGTGTCAAAGAGGCGAAAATATTCTAGCGTCATATGTGTGGTGTTAGAAAATTGCAGTACTTGTCGAGAAACAGAATGTGAACAGAATCCATTATCATAAACAGATGATGAACAAAAAGCAAACAGAAGCCTTTGTCAGAAACAGAATTTAAACAGAGACCACTTTCTACAACAGAACATAAATAGATACCACAACACAAGTGTGAAATAGCAGAAAATAGAAACGGGTAGAGGAAGAAACGAAGACCTGAGGCCTGCGTCAAATACAGTGGCCTTAAAACAGATTCGTCCCCAACACGCTGGATGTTTGTTCCCTAGGATACAACGGTGGAGACATGTGGAGAATTTGTTTCTGAATTCGTTCCTTTCAAAAAGCCAAACTTGGTCCTTTATACAGGCAATACTAGGCATGTAAAAAGCTTTAGAATAAATGTGAATTCATTAGAGTTGAATGACAACAACCTCAAGAGTCACCAGTTACAACTTTTCACATTCTAATACATGGTTTAAGTGTCTAAAAAATTCATAGCTTATTTTAACAAAATTCGATCAGACTAGGCGCCTACTTCCGGTCCAACATTTGTGTACGCAGGCCGCGCTCGCATATAGGTTCAATGGTCCGGAGTGTACTTCTAATTCGTGTCTCAGTTACACAATTTACGCATTACAAATATGTAAACATATTTAAACAATTACATTGAAATACTATTTTTCCAATTCAAGACAAAGTTTCTCCAACACTTAAACTCATTTCTTATAACAAACTTTGAGACACAATTTCTCATTCACCTAACCATCATTTTAGGCAAATAAACATATGTTTTTGAAACTCTCGACAATGAGAATACAAATCCGAATACATATTTCAAAATTAAGAATCAGATAACACTCAAATTATGTCCAAAATGCCTATTTTCCAATAATCTCCCACAAGAATAGGAATGATGTGATAAAGTTTAACAGGTGAACCCTGCATTAGATAGGCAGATATAACCCTTTCAATCTTCCATTGCCAAAGTATATTTACTTTACTAGTTGACTAGTAGACTCGATATCTTTGAACTGTTATGTCGTTTGTGTAAACATTGATATACTTAGTACATAATTTTCTCTAACACAGTTTCGTTCTCATGGTTATGTTCGTTTGTAAGCATGAAAATCTACGTAGTTCTGTGAGAGTTTCTAAAAATTGAACCACAAATAATTTCCTTTGAAGCGGTCTCACTTCTCTCTCACATAGATGATTCTTTTCAACTTATAAGAATCATTAAAAGCTTTTTCCACTTAACCTCACATTCCATGTATCACTGTTATATAAAGGAATTCTCAAGCCCCCATAATGACCTAACCAAATCTTTACAATTAGGTTATCCTATTGAATCTAGATCTTGGGATCTCCAGTCAACTAGGTTGGGTTTCCTTTGTACAGACTTATATCTTTAAGGGTTTGAATCCCATTCCTTTTGAGAACTTTCCAACTAAATCTCGATTTAAACGTTTCATCATCAGATCCGCCAGATTATCTTTTGACTTCACATAGTCAACAAAGATATCCCCAGTCAAGATTAGTTATCTGGTGGTATTATATCTCTGACGTATATGTCTAGATTTACCATTACACATATTACTCTGTGTCCTATCAATCGCAAATTGACTGTCACAATGTATGCAGATAGTAGGCAGATGTTTTGACCATTCTGGAAAATGTCGTAGCCATTCTGCTTCTTCACCACACTTATCTAAAATAATAAACTCAGACTCCATTGTGGACCTGACTATAACTATATGTTTAGAGGATTTCCAAGATATAGCTGCATATCTTAAAGTAAACACAAATTCACTTGTAGATTTTGACTGTTTTATATCAAATATCTAGTTAGCATCACTGTATCATTCGACAACAGCGGAATATCTAGTATAGTGCAGCCCGAAATCAGGAGTGGATCTCAAGTACCTTAGTACTCTTTCGATCACTTTAGCGTATCTCTCATATCTTTCATGCCACCACGTGATTTTAATATGTCTTTAGTGGATTTAATCATTTTATTATTATTACTAACGATGAGCACATCATATATATAAAGACACAAAATGACATAATTATTTTCTGTATCTTTTACTTAGATTGATTTCAAGTCCACATTCTACCAAAACATTAACAAACTTTTCATGCCACTTTTTTGGTGCTTGTTTCAAGAAATACAACGACTTCACTAGTTTACCTACCTTGCGTTTCTGTGTTTCGTTGTTTTGATCCCTTAGGTTGTTTCATATAGATTTCCTTTCCTAAATCACTGTTTAGAAAGGCATTCTTTATTTCCACACCTTTGTGACTAGACTTGTCACAATAGTAGCATCTTCCTTTGAATTTCTATTTAGAAATTCCACTTTTAGGCCTCAACTTAGAGCTTTTGCCATTATCATTGCTTTTACCAAATTTGTTTCTATTGGCCCTAGAACTTTGAACATACTCTACAATCTTGGCCTGAGCTGATTCACTTGGAGTGAATCCACGTTCCTTGACCTTATTTTCTTCTTCAATTTGAAGTCTAAAATTAAAGCCTTCTCCTTTCGTTTGTGCATTTTTAATAATAGCCACCACTTGAAAGGTTTCACTCAACACTATTCCTTTGGCGTGGATGTCATGTTAGACAACCTAAAATTCTTACACTTGACTGATAACATTTTTAGAGTACACTATTTTATAGTCCAATAACTGGCCAACAATAAATTTCTTGACCTCAGCATCTTTGGTTTTATATTTCCATTCAAACAAACACCCACAATTCCTTTGTCTTTTTCTTTGAACTATACACGTTGTATAGCGAATCAGCTAAGATGTTCATTATTCTGGCAAAGAAAATCAAAATATTTCCCAGCATCAACAACATTGACAGCTTGAATGTCTCCTTGACCTTCTTCAAGGTTAGGAGCCTTTTGAGTCAAGAATCAAAATATTTTCTGTTGTCACCTCTTGAAGTTCAAACCACTGAACTTATTCAATTTTTCCCATGATTAATCGGAACGATTACAGTTAGAGCAACTTGAGTTATAGCCAAAGTTGGCACTTGAGACACAGCCGAGATCCCTTGTCCACTAACTTATTACCTTCAATTTTATTTTTATGGAGAATTGATTTCTACATAGCTTTAATTTAATGAATGTGATGAAGTACTTATAACCACCTTTTGTTTTCAATTCACACACAACTGTATGAATCAAAATCAAGTGGTTCAGTATTTATTTAGTATACATATGACCACTTTTGGTTTAAATGTCCCCACATTGGAAGACCTTCTTCCATATCCATAAATTATTTGAATCTTCATTTTCAACAGTTTCAAAAGAACTAAACAGTTCTTTGTCGAAACAGACATGCCTAGTAGCACCAATGTCAATCCATCAATTATTGAAATTTGAACTAACAAACTTCACATTGGAGACCACAGCTACAAGACTCGTTTCACAGCCATCACAGGTTTGCCTCCTTTCGTTATCCTTTTCCTGTGCCTTTTCCCATTCATCTTTGTGTTACCTTATAACCATAATATGCTTCTGACATATATTACAAAATATAATAGGTTTCCTCTACATATTCAAGCCACACATTAAAGCTAGTTATTAAGATTGGACTGATAATTTCTTCTCCAATTTTTTCGCTCCACAACACACATTTTTCATAAAAGTGTCACATGACCTCATGTCATTAGTCATTAGTGGTTCATGCTAACCACCCTACACTAGTCATTCTTGTTGAGTATATTCTCAACTCTTTTATAGAGAACAAATATCCCCATAATTTCATCTATTGTGTAAAACTTTTGTAACACCAAATTGTGCTACTATTAATACAAGTAGGATGACTCATATCACATATAACTTTTCCCAACTGAGAATAGTCCTAAGTTTTGAAGTCATAATATCGAGTTTCTCAAGTCTCCAAAAATTGGAGCTCTTTCAACTCATTTTATACTTCAACTCTTACCACAGCTCTAGCGATCACAAAACATGGCACGGACTATGAAGTGTATAATAAAGTCGAAACCTTAAAATTATATGAGATTATCATCTCAAGGCCATATTTATATATTAATTAAAGGAAATTAGTTTGCGATACCTGTATACCTCATTTTTCTAGCCTAAACTGAGTATATAGGGGGATATTTTGGACTTTTTATTTGACGAATGTACTAGAGGTTAACGCGGAAAGCATTTTTTTGTTGTTCAAAGTCAGATAAGCCTGTTTTCTAACATCCGTCCGTTCACACTATGCAACCTCTATTATGGATCTAAGGTTTTCTTCATTGTAATCGCTGCGTTTGGGATCGACTTTTTTATATTTCTTCTTTATCTTCAAAATCTTTTCCATAGTTTATGGTTATCGTCTCTTATCTCTCTCCGTTAATGGACGATCAAGATGCCTATTTTTTTCTTCAATTTAGATGCTTTTTTTATTCAAAGTTCTCTTATATATATATATATATTAATCAACAGTTTGTTTGGCTCCTTTAAAAAACTAATTGATAATGTCATTATTCTTTTATTATTATACTTTTTTTATTGTTATATTTTTCCTTTTAATCAATTAATTTAATATTTTTATTTTGAAACTATATCTACATATTAATTTAATATTTTTATATTAGAACTCTATCTGCATATTATATTTAATATTTTTATTTTAAGGCTCTATCTATATATTAATTTAAAATTTTTATTTCAAAATTCTATCTATATATTACATTTTAATCAATTTTACTATGTTCGATTGTATAATTTCATATTTTATGTTCTCCTAATATATTATATCTTACTTTCTCAGCATTACATTACATAAAATAAAATTTAAAAATCATAAAGATTTAAACTGTTTAAAAAAAAAAAGAAAATCGAATTCAAATTTTTTTTAAAAGATATGGAATATCGATTCCAAATGATACTTTATATAATTGCATGCATTATGATTATTAAGATATAATATGTGAAAGTTTCCTTTGATGTAAGGGAGCTTATATATAGAAAAGTTAAGATCTTGATTTAATTATTTAAATTATACATTTGTGATTATCTCTATGTATGGTAATAATATATTAAGATAAAAAATAAATTAAAATAATAAAAAGAAAAAAATAATCAAAGACTAAGATTAAGTATTAAACCAATGGCCAAGATACAGTAACCAGATTTAGAAAGTAATTTTGAGAGGGAAAATGTGAAATGAAAATTAAATTACTTTAATGTGTGTATATATATATATATATATATATATATAGAATATAGATATAGATTAAGCTACAATTACTCCTGAACATGATGACAGGATTAGAAGAGATATATATATATATATGTGATTTGCATTTTGTTTTTCCTTTTTTGACCTACAATTATATTGATGGGTTGATATTTAATTATCTTATATACAGGCTTTTATACCAAGTGCTTATTATGTTACTTATTTTATAATCATTTAACAATATTTTATTATCGTCATGCAGATGTTATTCAAATATTTCAAGTTATTCTAATATATTCACTCGAAAAACAAATAAAATCCTGATAAATAGTTTATAATTAATATTTTAAAATTTATAAAATGTCTATCATAATAATATAGTTATTTTTTGAAATGATAATAACATAGTTATTAAGTAAAATAAAATTATTCATTTCCTATGGTCAAGTAATGACATTTCTTATTCAGTTTAACATAACACGAGTATTAGTCCACGACTAGAAAATAAAATATTATGGTTGACATGTGACTAATAATACGTTATTCAATCTTACGTATTAACTATTATATATAATTTGTTTTGGTATTATCCGTGCAATACACATGTGAAAATTTATTTGTTATAATAGAACAAGGTATTCAAAACATTCTAAACTTTTTCTTTAATGTAAAAGAACAAATTCGTTGCGAAATTTAAAGAATTTACGTTTCGGTTGTTATTATTCCAAAATTTTAGCAAGTTATCACAAATGTCACAGTGAGTCACAATCCATATATGACCTTTCAAACAATAACCAAATAGTCTAAAATTTTTTATAGTACTTAGGAGACTCATGTTTATATAACATATAAAAATTTCAGTTCCAAAAAAGAAATTTTAACCCACAAAACACCTCATCCAAAAAGGAGTTCATGTATTCTTGGGTACAACTTGGCAAAGCTCACAAAAAGTATTATGACTCATTCTTTAAGTGTCCAAATTCCGTGATTTGAAGTTCATATGACATGTAACTCATAAAAGGACATTTCCCAATTAAAAATGATAAAAAATTCTATATATACAGCCTGCAATTAAATTTTGAATTGAAGGACAGATTGACAACCTTTTCATGGATTATGAACATATACAACCTTGAAAATATCTGTATAACAAGACAAGTGTAAACATACACTCTCCAAACTCATAACCCTAGATACGATAAAGTTACGATGGAATGAAATTATGATAGAATCAAGACAAAGAATAGAATATAATACCTTCAATTCAAACTTAAGCCATATTTAGAATCATACATCAAATATGATATATCAACTCTGTAATTACATGATGCATATGCAACTTTATAGATTTTTTTCATAGTTGTATCAACAAGAGTAAGAATTCTTTTGTACCAATCATAAGCCAAAGCTTATCTCAAAGTGAAACTATGACTTTATCAAACAACCCATTATCTCTTTTCCATGAATTACCCATTTATACTTTTTCTATGAATCTGTTTTAAGATTGTTAGAAAACTGCAATACTTGTTGAGAAACAGAATGTGAACAAAATTCACTATCATTAATAAATGGTGAACAAAAAGTAAACAAAAGCCTTTGTCAGAGACATAAGGTAAACAAAATGTAATAGAACGTAAACAGAGACCACTGTCTGCAACAAAACGTAAACAGATACCACAACACAATTGCGAATCAGCAGAAAACAAAAATGGGGTAGAGGAAGAAACAAAGACCCGAGGCCTGTGTTAAACACAGTGCCCCTAAAACAGATTCGTTTCCAACACGCTGGTCTTCTGTTTCCTAGGATATAACGGTCGAGACCTGTAGAAACAATGATGCGACGTTCTACACAAGAAAACCGAAACAATGCCCGAACAGTATCACAAAATATAATTATAAGAAAGAAAATGTGGAGAATTTGTTCATAAATTCGTTTCTCTCAAAAAGCCAAACTTGGTCCTTTATATAGGCAATGCTAGGCATGTAAAAAGCTTAAAAGTAAATGTGAATTCATTACAGCTGAATGGCAATAACTTCAAGAGTTACCAGTTACAACTCTTCACATTCCAACACATGATTTAAGTATTTAAAAAATTCGTAGCTTATTTTAGCAAAACTCGATCAGATTAGGCGCTTACTTCTAGTCTAGTATTCGTGTACGCATGTCGCACTTGCACACATGTTCAATGGTCTATAGTGTATTTCTGATTCGTATCTGAGCTACACAATTTACGCATTACAAATTAAATATGTAAACATATTTAAACAATTCATTGGAATATTATTTTTCTAATGTGGGATAAAGTTCCCCAAACACTTAAAACTCATTTTTTATGACAAACATTGAGACTCAATTTCTCATTCACACAACCACTATTTTGGACAAATAAACATATGCTTTAGAAGCTCTTGACAAGAAAAACACAAATCCGAATAACTATCTCAAAATTAAGAATTGGATAGCACTCAAATTATGTCCAAAATGCCCATTTTTCCAACATGTGATTCCTTATGCTACCACACATACCATGTGGTGTGTCATACACGCCACATGGTATATATGGTGCTATAAGGAACCACACATATGATGCTAGAACATAACTCTTCAAAGAGGTTTGAGTTTGCCAAAAGTTTGTCAAGGGATCAATTGACTTGGATCTTTTGTATATGTATGTGATATTTGTGTTTAATAAACTCAGTAGAGTGAGAAAAGATCTGGTACTCCAATCCAATCACTAACTCACACATAATTTCAATGGTCTAAAAATAGAGTATAAGATCTCACGTGCGGGTACTCGCAGAGTACTTGAATTTTTTCCCCTTTTTCATTACATAAGTGAGTAGCGGTCTCTTCAATCAAAATTTAAAATTTAATTTACACCTTATCTATTTCTCAGTGTACCTTTCAGACGACTAAATAGATTAAGAAGAACACATGTTACACATGAAGCCTAAATTTTTTAATTCCGTGAATGTTTGGAAGCCTCAACTAATTCACCTTTCATCTTCTTCATTTTTGTTTTCTAAAGCCACGTGTGCGTATAACGTATGATGATAGATTGGAACTAATAAACCACCTAACGATGTAGTTTTTTTATGTAGTCCATTGGACACTATACTACTGAACACTATCTTTGGTGTCTAATGGATTATATTATAGGCTCTCATATTGGATTGTGTGGCAGACTCTCATTGGGATGTAGCTTTTCTATGTAGTCTATTGGACACCATACTACTGAACACCATCTTATGGTGTCCAATGGATTATATTGTAGGCTTTCATATTGGATTGTGTGGCAGGCTCTCATTGGATCCAATGAGAGCCTGCCACATAATCCATTAGACATTATAAGGACTCCATAAAATATGTACCTAACGGTAGACTAATTCTTTTGAAAATAAAAATGGTTAGTTTCACAAATTGTCCCAGCCTTTAAGTTAAAAATTAGTTTCGTCCCTAACCTTTGTTTCGGCACTTCATAGCCTCAACCTTTAATAAACGCAAGCAAATCGTCTATTTTTCTACTATTTCAAAAAAATTTCAATGAAATGACAATTATACCCCTTAAACTTCTTAAATTTTTTTTAAAAAAGTTTAAAAATAATAAAAAATTAAAATAAAAAAAGAAAACCACCCCTCCTACTCCTAAGATTGGCCACTTGAAAGGAAACATTTCGGCAGCCGGTCATTCCGACGGTAAAAAATGGGAGTGTGAATCCCCTTCGGCATCCAAAAAGGGGGAGAATTCTCCCCATTTGCTGCCATTGCTGCCGTGCGAAAATGAGGGGGTGAATTTTCCCCATTTGCTGCCATTGCTACCCAAAATGGCAACAATTCAGGGGAGGGGGAGAAGGATTCACTCTCCCTTTTTGCAGCCGGAATGTTTTCATTTTGACGGCCAATCTTGGGAGGGGGTTGGGTTGGGTTTTTTTTTTTATTTTAATTTTTTATTATTTTTAAATTTTTTTAAAAAAAATCAAAAAGTTTAAGAGGTAAAATCGTTACTTTGTTGAAAAATTTTTTGAAATAGTGGAAAAAGGACGATTTGTGTATATTTATTAAAGATTGGGGGCTGTAGAGTGTGGAAACAAAGAATGTGGATGGAATTGATTCTTAAGTTAAAGGTTGGGAACGATTTGTGAAATTAACCGAAATAAAAATTACAAACGGACTTTTGACTGGCTGTGATTTTTTGGCATGAACTGCCGAGAGGGGTGGAAGCATTTGGAGGAATTGCCGAACATTTGAAAATTAAACCCAGTATTTAACGGGCTAATCGCAAAATGCCAATTTCTTTTACCGCCGGCAACCGTAACGTCTTTAAACCGTGACGGAATCGGCGAATACTGGAGATTTTCGCATCTCTCTCCCCCGAAAATGCGCCGAAAAAGAAACAACAGCAGCAGCAAAAATCCAAGCAAAAGCCTTCGTCATCGAAGGGCAATGCGACGTCGTTGGCCAGTCCGAAGCTCCAGATATCGGCGGAGAATGAGAACCGACTCCGAAGGCTCCTACTAAATTCTGTTAGGACCACTCCATCATCCGTTATGACGTTGCCCGATGATTCTCTTTCTAAAGAGCAGAAAGCCAAGCGGCTTCGGTCCATCTATGAGAAGCTTTCCTGCGAGGGCTTTAGAGACAATCAAATTGAACTAGCTCTATCTACTCTCAAGGTAAATACAAGTAATTGTTGCTCACTTGTCGAAATGATGTTGAATTTTCATTTTTTGCAAACAATCGTGGAAGATTGAATTTCTAAGTTGCATTGGATGATAAGGGAACCGCATGAAAAACGAGAAGGGAACTCAAAGCCATGAAAGTATGCAGGCAAAAGTGGGGGAAAGGGAAAAATATAGAGGAAACTCTTATTTGGAAAGAACTAAGAAGCCTGCAGGAACATATTGTTGTAATTTTTAGTTGCTGAATGACGCTATTTATAGGCTGAATGATGCATTAATTAATAATATGGGATCAAATTTTGAAATTTCTCTTGACTTGGTTTTCGACTTCCAAGCTAATTATTTATCCGTATTGTTTAGGTTGACTAGGAGAATGCAACATTTGATGCTGCTTTAGACTGGCTATGCTTAAATTTGCTCGGCAATGAGCTCCCGACAAAATTTTTGAGCGGCACATCTCTTTATCAAAGTGAAGTTATTCATATGTTAGTTTTTATTTAATGTGATTTTAATGGATTCAGGCTTCAGCTCCAGTATCCCAGTTAGGCATTTATTATGAATTCTTTTGTTTCAGATATTAACTATTTACTAACGGAATTTCTGCGTAGGTTCTGTTGGAGTCATATCAACTGCACGTGATGATTGGGTTTCTTCAAGAGATTCTTCTGCAATTATAATTGAGGATAAAAAGCTAGAAGTAGGTGCAAAAATTAAGAGCCGAAAGGATGACATAACTCTGGATCCCTTTCAGCGTTCTCAAGCAGATTGGATCCGCCAATACATGGAACAGCAGGAAGAGGTACATTATCGTGATGCTTTAAAGAATCCAAAAACATGTCATCCTAGATGATCCTCTCGTCATCCCAGATGATCCTCTATGTTAATTAGTTATGGAAATGTTCATTATCTCTTGTGCTTCATATATATAGGAAAGGTCTAAAATTAAACCCTAATCTTGGAGATAGTTTTATCCATAGCTGGAGGATAAGGTTTGGGGCAAAAAGTATGCAAAACATTCTATTGATTTAGACTGAATTTGAATCACTCCTTATAACTCACTTTACAGTCATTTGTGTTGTGGCTTTATTATTGACTTGAAAGGTTGCAATACTATTTTAAAAAATAAATGTGCGGACAAGTAATAACTTGATGACACATGAAACTCTAGGCATCTCTGTCTTTCTTTTCATTCTTCCTTTCTGCGCTTCCATGTTTGCTTGCAAGTTATATCAATTACCCACGACTTAAAAAATAATGTGTTAAAGTTGCATATCAAGAGCCATGGAACTGTCTTTACTTTCTTGTGGAGAATGGTTGTTTCCAAATTACATAAAATCTCATTGGCTTAAAAGTATTATGCCCATATTATTCTTCTATTTCTATTTCAAAACAGAAATTGGTCAAAGAAATCACATCCGCATATTTCAGTCCGCATGTACTACACAAATTTCCAGCACTCATTTCCACTTGTTCTACTTGTATTTTAAAATTAATGTAGAAGGCTGGCAGCGGCTATATCTTGTCTACCAAGATATAAATGAGCAGGAATCTTTTTCTTCTTCCTCACTGCGAAAATAATTCAGATCAAGTCATACTAAGTCACGTATTATATCTACCAATCAATAGAAACGATGAAATATAATTGGAATCTATTTAACTTGTGATTGCCACAGAGAATAAATTTATGTATTTCTCCTTTTGCAGGATGAATACGATTCTTGGGAAGCTAATCCAATTGATGATGGTTTAACAAAGAATTTACTTTCAGTAATGTTATTGCAGGTTCTCATAACATAGACTGGTTTGGTAATTAGCAGATAAAAGTTATCATGTTTTTCCTTCTTTCTTATCTAATACGCTAAAAAAAGGTGTGATTAGAAATAGTCTTCTAATTTTCACGTCGCCTGCCTTAGACTAGTGACAAATTCTAGCATCCTACAAATGTGGACATTGTTCACTGTTATGTAACTTTGAAGACTCTAATACTTTTCAGTTCAAACTAATTTACTTGTACTGTCATTCTTCTATAATCTCCTATGCATGTTTCCTAGCCGCCCCTTTTGGACTCTTTTTTGTTGTTTAGTTCATTTGTCCACTAGTGCTATTGAGCACCAGTCTAGATGGCAACATGCATGATATATGGCGTCAAATGATAGGTGAAGTTAAAAGGCAAACACATCTGAGCCACTTGATTTAACTAATCATATAATGCCATATGGACTCGAGCACCAGTGGTGCTATATAGCATTACTCTTTATTTCAAAAATAAGTTTACCTTCAAAAGTCAATCTTATTTCTCTTTTGATTTTGCCTTCATTAGCCTTCTGTTTCTATTTCTTTTTCTATTAATGCCTGGAAATGAATGGTCAGGATTTATGTCTCATGTAATATGTAGATGAATTAGTTCTTTGCTAATAGGGGTTTATTTACTCTTATTGTAGGTCGGGCTACCAAGGACAAATCCCGAGTCCGTTGTTGAAGAATACCATTCTGCAAGACTGGAGGCTATAAATGCCAAAGAGAGAGGAGACAAGAAAGGACAGGAACAAGCAAGCCTGACCATTAGGAAACTTAAGCAGGAAGTATCTGCATTAGGTACAAAAGATCTTTAGCTTTATTTATTTATTTAACTTTTCCCCCTTTTGACATTTCTCAAACAGATTCTGGATGCATGATTTAAATTTATTTGCAGGGCTTTCAGATGACATCTTGGCAACTGGATCTGTAAGTTCTTCCTATAGTGCATCAAGGACAAATCCTTTGAGTCCACACATCCTGAAAACTTTGACAGTGATACAATTGCTGCAAATGATATAGAAGGTCCCACTGCTTCTACTGAACTCAAGGCTGAAGTTGATCGGGATATGGAGGATAGTTCTTCGCGCGAGTGCGAAATAAAAAATGTTACATCAAGAGTTCCAGAACAAGATGCAATTGCTTTGGAAGGGGAATCTGGAGATGTAGAGCTTGGCTGTTTCTTTATTGAAGATGATACATCAGGAGAAGTTGATCTTGAAGTATTGGAACTACAAAAGAAAGAAAAACTGAAAGAACGTTCTAGTGGGAGGAATTTAAAGAAACTGGAAGGTATCTGGAAGAAGGTAATATCTGCTACCTGCATGGTTGTTGTCATGGCAGGAATTGCTGCGGGGGGAAACTTGTGTATAAATATCTTTATCTTAATTAATTTGTTTTAGATGGGGCACACTGCCTCTTCTTAAGATATCCTATGGGACTTCTGAAGCTAACCATAATTTTTAAGACAATTATTGACAAAATAAAGCACTATATGTACATCTAAGAAACTGCATATATGGCACTTAATATGTCTGGTGTCTAGTAATTAAGGATATTTACACGCTTAGACACCATAAACTAAGTGCCATGTAGCAGTTGCTTAGCGTAACATGAACATTGCTACTTGCCAACTTTGTTTCCACAGCCTCTGCAGGTTGTCAATTTGGTTCTTTATTTGACTGATTCTGCAATGTCCGTAACTCTCATGGATGGCCTTTAATTGCAGGGAGATCCACCAAAGATTCCGAAGGCGTTTCTTCAACAACTTTGCCAAAGGTCAGGGTGGGAAGCGCCGAAATACAATAAAGTTCTTGATGGAGGTCTCGGTTCAGGTTACTCTGTTAGTGTATTGCAGAAAGCTAGCGGAAGGGGTAAGAGCAGAAAAGCTGGAGGGCTAACAGCAATTCAGCTTCCCTATCAGGATGTAACCTTTAACACTTCTGAGGTGTAAACTTGGTCATTTTGGCTGTAACTGCTTAAGCTTACAAATTATAAATTAATAATTCAAAGCAAATCCAAAAAATGCCTTGAGGAACTAGATAAAATATTGAGGCAGCTTGCCCTCTGCAAGGTTCCTGGTGGACTTCCCTTGGAGTTCTTTCTCCTGATTAGCAAGACAACTCAACTAATAACTTAAATTTTTATCGACCTCATTGAATAATTGAACTCAGCATAACGGTATTTTTATTGGCTGAGATGAAACATTTTTCAATTATCTACTAAATTAGCGGTGGTTCAGCTAGTGGGTCTATATCCAATGCAGTGGTTCCACACTAGATTTATGCAGCAATAGCAAAAGGCAATCATATATTACAAGGAGTTTATCTATGATGGAAAATATTAGGCAGGGTTAGATAGTGACACATGTAAAATAAGTCTACAAATCCTCCCCTAAAATTTGCCAGGTACATTTCACATGACATATTAAGTCAACTTTGATGAAAGTACACCTCGATATTCGACAATAGGGGTATTTGACATAGAAAATAAGATAGTAATGACAAATTGTGTTCGTTGATACTATTTGGTAATTTTTTTTTTTTTTTTTTTTTTTAAATTTTGTGAATTGTGAAAAGTGATATTTTTTCAATAAGAAACTGTGATGGTTAGAGCATTTCTAATGTGGGGCAAAAAGCGCAAGGGGAAAATACCCATGGGGCAGGCGGATTTGATTATAAGATTTTTTCTTTCTTTTCTTTTTTTATTATTTTCTTATTTTTTTAATAGCTAATTACCACTTCCTGCCGTTTGAATCAATTCCATTTTTTTATTGTAATTGTTATCCATTTTTTAGTCATTCTGCCCTTTTTTCTACTAATTTTAACATGTAGTCAACCTTACACAGAAACCAGTTACGGACTTGCTTAATTTGAAGTTCAGTAGGGCTGTCTCTTAGAGATAGGCTACTGCACATTATTACAAGATAATCTTGACTGCTAAAAGATAGCCTACTGCATATTATTACAAGATAATCTTATGTAGAATGGTAATTGAAAGATCAGGAGCTTCAATTAATTTTCTTTCTTGGGCAGACTATCATAGTGCATCAGAAATGCTTTACAAAAAAAAAAAAAAAAAAAAAAAAATTCTGTATGGTAATGATTGTTGGAGAATTGATTTTGTGAAAAGTGATTTTGCTTTGGAGAATGTGTGGTTAAAAAGTAAGGAAAAGTTACTAATTTACGTGCAAGATTATTTTAATGAGTAAATCCATGGTTGAAAATGAGTTTGAGTGAGAATTGATTTTGGGAAAATCATTTCCACACAGGCCGTAAAAATTCACTTATCAATAATTCTCTCAATGCTCATGTCCAACTAGTGTTTTTCCCGTCAATCCATAAACGAGGCAGGATATCGACATATGATGGTAAAATCCTGTTATTTTCATTAGTAAACAGTAATTAGGGCTTCATTCAATTTCAATTGGAGAGTAAAGACACTGAAGCAACCAGAAATTCTCAATAATTCAACTTTAGTTTTCCTGTTTATGTTTTGCTTCTTCTTTGCTAAAGTAACTTCTTGAAGTATTAGATTTATTCAAGCTGTCCAAATTTCAAATATGACTAGTTTAACTTCTGAATGTCATTGGATTTTTTCTCTCCCCAGGATGCACAGAATAAAGTGGCTTCTTATGCACTCCATCGTTTATTTCCAGATCTCCCGGTTCACCTTGCACTTTCAGAGCCATATGCTTCTCTTGTTCTGAGATGGAAGGAAGATGAAAGTTTCTCTCTTTTGGTTGTTTACTTTTGTGGCTGTTTGAATCTCATTATTATGCAAAATTTTGAGGAAATTAAAATGAGGAAAGAGGTAGAATGAGTGGTGTAGATTTGAAAAGACCTGAAACATATGAATATGATTTGAGTAGTAGTCAAATCAAAGGGGTAGATTGAAATTATAATGAGAGAATTTGGGCAAATAATTAGTTCCAAACAACCAAGTGGAATCAAGTGACTTGTTTGGTGCTGAATTGGACTTGTAACTAGTTGCTCTGTTGCTTAAACTGTTCTTGCAGAGGAGTTATTTGCAGATATAAAGGACAATCAGGAAGACCGCAGGGCTGATTTTGTTGATTCATTGTTGAGTGAAGACAGAATCCAATCAAATGTTCTGGCTGATGTCGTGGATGGTCCTCTTCAAGAGTTTCAAAAACCAAGCAGTAAACAAGACATTATTGGAGCCTCCAATCAAAATGCTGATGGTACGTCTATGTATTTTTCACCTCCTGATCAAATACTTACTGGGGAATACCTCCCTCACTTTTACCTTGGGACGCTAAAATGTGAGTGACCTAGTGAAATTTATGTTCCAAAATCTGTGTTCCAAAATCTGTTCTGGCTAAATATGAACTTCCTTTTATCCTTTAAGTTATGCTTGACAATTGAATCTGTAAGCCGGCAGATAAACGCAACTGCTTAGATATGTAGGTGTTAGTTTTAAAGTATTCTCTCACTACAATGAGATAATGATGTAAGTTTTCTTCTTTACGCCCTTGTATATCTTCTATATGTATCTTGTTTCACTATGGTGTTAGCTATTTGCAGGAATGAACAAGGACAAAAATGCAGAAAGCCTCTATCTGAAAAAGGAGCAAGAGCGTAAAAGAGAAACTAGGAAGTACAAGGTTGGTGTCTTCCCGTGTCCAGATCCAGATCTGGTGATGGACTGAGGGCATTACTATGGGTTACTGGTATTTCGCACTGTGCATAAATGGCCAAACATCTTTCAAGTTGCATGGGCTCACTGATCTATCCAAATACTGAAATTATCAGATCAGAGATCATAAAATTACTACCACAGATATTGTGGGACCCATAGATACTCTAACTTATTATCAACATATTTCAACCACAAACCATTTAGATTATTATTATTTAACTTATCACAAACATGCTCTTGCAGTCAAAAAGTAACTTTCCAATTATATTTCTGCTGGGACTTCCAAAATGTTGGAAGTCAATTTGGTAATATAATTCACTAGTTATAAATTAAAACTGTGTTTACGTAGCATCATTGTCACATGCTAGAGATTTGAGTTGGTAACTTAGAGCTTGTTTTATCCTATTTATTCTCCCAATTTATAATTTACCTACTACTGATTTGACATTTGATTTGACAACTTTTCAATTACAACCACATATTTCACACCTTTTTACATTTCCAATACACATTCTACCTCTCTCCTCATTATAAATTCTCCAAATAAAGAGGATCAAACAAGCTCTTAGTTCTTAGGTAATAGAGTGGCATCTTCACAAATTACAAGGTCAAGTATAGCTAGTCCGCTTATCTACCATTTTTGTTTTGAAGGATCCTACAAGCGTATCTTCATCTAAATGTGAAAGCATTGTTTTTAGCCCAGTTACATTTTTAGTTCTTTCACACAAGAAGTTCATTTATTTATTTGTGTATCTTCTCTAAGTAGGAGATGTTGGAGTCCAGATCCAGACTCCCTATTGCTGAGTTGAAAGGTGATATTCTGCATTTGCTTGATGACAATAATGTTTTGGTTATTTGTGGGGAGACAGGCTGTGGGAAGACAACTCAGGTGTGAAATTCAATGCATATTGCCCTACTTTGCACTAAAGCTTATTGCAGTTTACAGTTTAATTCAGTGGGCAATAAAGCTTCACTCTTTTAAACTGCTCTAATGAAGTTATATTGTTTTTGTTCATATCCATCTTTTCTCCTTTATATCATGCAGGTCCCACAGTATATACTGGATAACATGATTGAATCAGGACGTGGTGTTTTCTGTAACATAATATGTACACAACCGAGGAGAATCGCGGTTCGTGATTTAATATAAATGCTATTGTCAATTGTATACATAATGATGTTTGCATTTATTAGATACTTAGCCCATGTTCAGTTTTTGAGTCCATGGGACATTTGAGTTTTAATCTCCGAACTTTGGAAGGATGTTGTTATTGACTGTTCTAGTCACACATAAACTTGACATCATGCTGTTATGGTCGAACTTGTCTCCTCAGACTTACATTTAACTGGTATTTATATTTATTCCAAAATCTAAAAACTAATTTAATCAATTTGCAACATTTATATTGTGTACATGTTTTTACTATTTTCAATTAATAGTTTAGTACCCCCACTTTATGTGACTTGGAGTACACTGTAGTTATCTGCTTCCAAGTTCCAGGTCTGTGTATGATCATGAACATGCTGATTTAAAACTAGAATATGCTGAACTTGATAGCTGGAATGACCATTCTTGACAATATTTGTACAACTTGATGATGCTACCTGATGGTATTTGTTTGATTCGTTTTAGGCCACGTCTGTTGCTGAGAGAGTTGCGGATGAGCTCTGTGAACATTCTCCAGGATCAAATGGTTCTTTGGTTGGTTATCAAGTTCGTCTTGATACTGCAAGGTGATCACATTCTTGTCCGTTCTTCCGATAATTACCTCTAAAATAAACAGGGTGATGATCTTTTCCACGCATCAAAGTGCATTTAGTTTCAAACTAAAGGTCCGTTTAACAACCTAATGCATGTGTTTGTCCTTTTTTATCAATGTTTTTTCTGCCATTATTATATTACTTATATTTTCGTTCATCTCTACGCCTAACTGGTAACGAAGAGGAATGTTCTGGTGATCTTTTCATGTGTCAAAAATGCATTTAGTTTCAAACTAAAGGTCCATTTCACAGCCTGATGCATGCATTTTGTCTTTCTTTTTTTCCCAATGTTGTTCTGCCATCATGTTGTTATTTACACTCAGCCGTGCACCTAATTGACAATTAAGAAGCATGTTGAAGATGTGGTTATGTTACTGAAATGTGATGGGTTTCATTGCTTTTTCTGCAAGTTGTAAGTTGTGAGCAGGTTCAGGTCACCTGTTCATGAAATTTTGCATTGATTGACATCTCATGGAAGGGTTTGAAGAACTTCTTACGCTGAAGCTTCTAATTTTGGTCACTGGTCATATTTAAAATTTTGGGATTGCTTTGCATTCTTGTTTTCCCACTTTTTCGTTCACAGATGCTTATCTTGGAACTTATCTTTTTTATGTATCTTGGAACTAATCTTTTTTATGGATGTAAAAGTACTTGGGCAAATGGCAATAACCAGATAAACAAGGCTTTGATTTTGTGGTGGTAGCTGAAGCATTTTCACCTTCACCGTGTTCTAATAATATTTTAGATATAAAAAAGAGGATAAAGGCAAATCAGTCAAGAATGACTGAAAGAGATTATGAGATTTTTATTGAATCTAGGATAGTTAATAGATTAATCTCTATATGGGACATGGGTGAAGAACAATTTGTTGATAGCGAAGTATTTTTAAGCTTGGAGATCTTGGTTCTGCTGACTATTGGTCAATATAATATAGTCGGGACGGGTGTAGTATTGTCATTTTTGTTCCAAGGTACACCATTATTTAAGCAACAGAGAAATATTATTGATGTTTGCATTCTTTTAATGATCTAGGAATGAGAGGACGAAGCTTCTTTTCTGTACAACTGGCATTCTTCTAAGGATGTTATCGGTAGGCATATTCTACTGATTAAGCTGTCTACTTGTGTGATTGTGATTATGCACTTGCATTTAAATCTATACTTATCTGGTGGAACAATTTTTTTCATCTCTTCTTGTCCTTACTCAGATATTGGTTTGCAGGGGAATAAAGACTTGGCTGGTGTTAGTCATGTTATAGTTGATGAAGTGCATGAGCGATCTCTTTTGGTGAGATTGATATGTTCTGATCTTCTAGTTTCCATGTATATAAATATTGATTGGAAATCAATTCTGCAATCATCAATTTCTGCATATGGTTCCTAGAAAATATATAATTTAATTTTATAATAATTAGATATGGTCAAACATGAATTTGATTATTCGTATTTTGATCAACTCCAATAGTCAGTTCCAGAATGCTCATTTTCATTAATGTACGCAATGCTATTTCACCAGTGTAGTTCTGATAAAACATTTGCCGTGGGTCTCTCATATGTTAGATTTAAAGATGATGTCTCTTTTAACCACCTTATAATACCCTAAATAATGGCTTCAATTGTAGTAAAAAGATGGGAATTTGAACTCTTATTCAAAGTAGGTTCGTTTCTTCATTCTTTTTCCAAAGCGCACATGGACAGCTCTAAGCGAGGTAAGGGAGAAACTCTATAAAAACATCCAGGTTAAAATAGCTGAAATGTGATTCCTATTAGAAGAAAAGTTAAGTTGTACTTAAGCGGATACAAAACGAAGAACATCTTTCTGAATTCTCTTAGCTATCTGCTTGTCAAATTACACAATGCTGAAATGTTTGGATGTCCATGATCACTATTTTTTTCCTGTGTTTCTTTCTGCGTAACAGGGCGATTTCCTGCTGATTGTTTTGAAGAATCTGATTGAAAAGCAATCAACTAACGGAAAGTCTAAATTGAAAGTTATTCTTATGTATGGTGATATCTCATATATAAAATTTATGTATTATGAACGTGCTATGTAGTACCTTTTTTTGATAATAATATCAACTTATCTGAATGTTTTATCTAGTGTTGTAGGTCTGCAACTGTTGATGCACACTTGTTCTCACAGTACTTTGGTCACTGCCCAGTAATTACTGCACAAGGGAGAACTCATCCTGTGTCAATCCATTATCTTGAGGATATCTATGAAACATTGGAATACCGTCTTGCTTTAGATTCTCTGCTCGTATAAACCATGGGACAGCCATGACAGAGAAGGTACTGTACTTGTTACTTTTTGGATTTGAAAGCATTCAATGTTCTCCTGCAAAAGAAAAGGAAAGATACGGGTTATTAAGTTTATTATCTGAAAGTCATAGACTGTGGAACCTTCTCAATAAATAATGTAGTCAAGCAGTTACTGTCAACCACCAAAATCAGAATTATTTGATAGGTTGAACTTAGTTTACGTTTCACTTATTTAACTTATCCCAAAATTTAATCACTAGTTGGCAAAAATGGACACTGGACTTCAAAGTTGCTTGAAGTTTGTTTATGATAATTGATAAATCAGAGATCCTCGTGCCAAAAAGAATTAGTTCAGACTACATTATTCCACTCAACCACCAGTTATTTGGTATAACATTCTGTTTGCTGCAGAATTATTTATCATATTTGTCACTACTGAACTCTGGGGCATGACAACTTTTATGTTGCTTGTATGATTGATTGGCTTTGATTTTCACCCAGCTGTTTGAGGGCAAACCGGCTTTTTAGTCTTATTTTAATCATTAGTTTATTCATTAGCATCTCAATATCTGAAAGCTGTTTTTCTGGTATCAAATCTTGGATAAGAATCATTGTTCTTTTGCACAATGCTCCCGTTGGCAATCAGAGAGGGAAAAAGAATCTTGTCTTGGCTTCTTGGGGTGATGACTCAGTATTGTCTGAGGAGTATATTAATCCGCTTTATGTTTCAAGTAATTACCAAAAGTACAGTGAGCAAACTCGCCAAAATTTGGTAGGTCCCTTGATAATACCACGTGCATATATGTATCTTGATCGCCTAATGCAAAATGACATCTATAATTCTTTTCCACAGAGAAGATTAAATGAAGATATAATTGAGTATGATCTTCTTGAGGATCTGGTATGCCATGTTGATGAAACTTATGCTGAGGGAGCTATACTAGTCTTTTTGCCGGTAATTCTGCATTTATTTACAGTGCCTATTGCAATATTTCTATGGGCTTTAGTGATGTGGTATGCATTTCTAACAGGGAGTTGCAGAAATAAATATGTTACTTGATAGACTTGCTGTTTCTCATCAATTTGGTGGATTGGCTTCTGAATGGCTTCTTCCCTTACATTCATCTATAGCATCCGAAGATCAAAAGAAGGTGTTTCAAAAACCACCTGATAACATTCGCAAGGTAACAGTTTCCTATGATCTTGCTTCTAACTTGAAGGATTGTTCTTTTCCATCTGAGGAAGTGCATTTCCTTTTAGACATTATTATTCATGAGATTTCTTTAACATTTCAGTTTGTAGAAGTTGCATCTTTTTCATACTCATCAGATATTTACAATTTATCATGTTTGAAGTTGCATTGCCACATATCCTTTTATTTAAATAACAAACCACAACTAGGGTGCATTGTAATGCTCTACCCTTCTACTTAGGTTATAAATCGTGAGAACTTTCTGAGCGGCTATCATTCTGAAAACATCCATTAGTAAACTTGATGGACATGTACACAAATGGGAACAGTAGTTACACAGAAGATTTGAGTTAATCTTCTGCGCAAGCTTTACCAGCCTCTATCTATCTTGGGAAGGCTCCATGTTTAAATCCTAGCCCATGGAAAAGGCAGTTCAGCTGGCTCACTATATGTTATGCAAAACAAATTGCTTGTTATTTTCAGTGGAAAAAGAGAATTATATTCACCTCTGCCGTATTGGATTGATCATGATCACTGATGCGACAGGTCATACCACAAATGTTACTATTGGTTTTGGTTTGTTGCATTCTGTTTCAGGTTACTTGTGTTCATATTGTGGCAGAGACTGCTATACTGTTGTATAAGTTTGTTAAATCCAACATATCAGCCGTGCTATAATGCTATGTTGTTCACAATGTGCTACAATGACATATGACAGACTGATAATTTTCTAATCCATGAATCATTGATTATCTTACGGTCTGTCTGGTCCGGATTTTAGATGCCAATAATAATTGAATTTCTGACTGTTGGGAAGTCTATTACACAAGTCATGTGGTTGGCCAGCCACCTATTTTATAGAGATGGGCGCGGGCGGCTTTACCCTTATTTCTTTGAATTTTGTCCGTTTTAAAAACTCTAGAAATGTGCTCCCAGTTTGTATTTGGTCAACTCATGCAAAGGGTATCGTTGGCATTTTAATTTCCATTTTGCAAAATGACAAAAATTAATGACTGCTTTTTGTTGTACTTTTGGTTGGATGTGGGGACCAGCACTAAATCCTCCAAAATCGATTCTCCCAGAATCCAAACCAGACACATTATTAATGTGTTAGTAATATAACTTGTTCAATAAGTATATCTTGACCTGTTTTGTTTATACGATTTCTTGCTCAACAAAGATACTATGCTATATTATCTCAAACTAATAAAATAAATTTAGAACTTTTTTTTTTCTTTTTTTTCTTTCCTTTTTTTTGGGGTGGGGGGAGTGGGAAGGTAATTTTGATATAATCTGTCCAATAGATAAATATATATTGCCCAAATAAATGCTTTTTTCAATATCTGACTGGTGATAGTTTTTCTGAAGATATTATTTTATGTTTCAGGTTATAATTGCCACAAATATTGCAGAGCCAAGTATCACCATAGATGACGTGGTATATGTGATAGACTGTGGTAAGCACAAGGAGAATCGTTATAACCCACAGAAGGTTTGTTCTAAGTTTCATGGACTTCAATTGTAGTAGTAGTTAAACAGTTATCTACATTCAATGCATTAGTACTTAGTAGTATAAATAGAGTCCAAAGTCATCAGTTTGTAGGCATTTCTCCTGAATATAGAAATGATCAAGTCTTGACAAAAGTTCTTTTTGAAGTTTTTCCAGATTGTCCCTTAAAAATATTGGCTCCAACGGTGTTTGAATTATTCTTACTTTTCTGGTTCTTTTGTCTACGAATCAGTCTACTTCACTTTGACACTCAATCCTTAGCATTTAATTTGATTCTAATAGAAACTGTCAAGCATGGTTGAAGATTGGATATCTAAAGAAAATGCAAGGCAACGGCAAGGAAGAGCTGGACGAGTGAAACCCGGAATCTGCTTTTGTTTGTATACACACCACAGATATGAGAAGCTCATGCGTCCATATCAGGTATGTAATGCCTTATAAAACACAATCGATGAGTAAATAGATGGTCCTGCAAGTTCAGTTGCCTCATTTTGATTTAATCTATGGTACTGCAATCAATATATATTGGCTGTTTAGATTCCTGAGATGTTACGGATGCCATTGGTAGAGTTATGTTTGCAAGTGAAGCTACTTTCTCTTGGTGGCATGAAGCAATTTTTGTCCAATGTGAGTTCTCTTGTCCTTCGTACAAGAGTTTGTGTTCGATCACATTTTTTTTTTCATTGTGCTATAACAATTTTCTTTTCTTGACACGGGCATATTTCTTTCTTTACTGGTGTTCTATAATTTTCATTTCCAGGCTCTAGAACCTCCCAGGGAAGAGGCTATAACTTCGGCAATTTCTTCATTATACGAGGTACTCATCATACATTTTTCCTGAACACAGTCAATATAGAATGTCAACTTTTGACTCCTTGTGCACTCAATGTAATATTGTGCACTAAGGTAAGAGCATCTTCAAGAGAATCGAAATAGCATCTTTAAGTTTATAGAGTGAAATGTTTTATATGCTCCAACAAACTCTATATTTTGACGCTTTATTTTGTTGAGCTCTATGAGCATTTATTATTTTCTATAGTCCTTGCTTTGATATATTCTCTTTCAAATGATAATGACCAATCAATTGAACTGTAGTTTGAAAATGAACATTGGAAACTAAAACTATTAAATAATAGAGTGAATTTCGCTCTCCAAATCTAGAGACTATTCTAAAAAGTTAAAATAAAGAGTCTCTTGGAGACTATTTTTATGCATTGACTCTTTAAATTAAAGAGCATCTTCTAGCTAGAGAGTATACTAGATATGGGTAATTTACACCTAACGTCCCCAACCTTTCTAGTATTAATAGATCACGTCCCCAATCTTTATTTCTCCTTGTGGGGGTTCTTAATGTTTTAAGAAATCCCCATTTAGGCCCCTGGTGACGGAAATCATCCATTTTGTCTGTTAACCATTCAATTGGAAAGAGAAAGTTGGGGGCATTTTTGGCATATAAAGAAAAAACCCATTTGGTAAATAAAAAAATAAATTTTTAATTTTTTTAAAATAAAAAAAAAAAGAAAAACCTCATCCCCCTTTTGGCTGCCAAGTCTTCCCCTTGCTACCGGAATGGCAGCAAATAGGAGAACCCCGGGCCCGGGGGGGGGGGGGGGGGGGGGGGGGGGGGGGGGGGGGGGGGGGGGGGGGGGGGGGGGGGGGGGGGGGGGGGGGGGGGGGGGGGGGGGGGGGGGGGGGGGGGGGGG
>CAVNYN010234296.1:25075-38217 GCA_963692815.1 Nyctanthes arbor-tristis
GCTCTTCCGATCTCCAACCCCAACCCCCCCCCCCCCGGGCAGAAAAAAAAAATATTAATAATAAAATATTTATTTTTTTATTTGGCCAAATGGGTTTTCTTTTGATATACCAAAAATGCCCCCAACTTTCTCTTTCCAATTGGTTGGTTAACGGACAAAATGGGTGATTTCCGTCACCAGGGACCTAAATGGGGATTTCTTAAAAGGTTGAGGACCCTCACAAGGAGAAATAATGGTTGGGGACGTGATCTATTAATACTTGAAAGGTTGGGGACCTTAGGTGTAAATTACCCTTATTTTATTGTTCTTCAAATTTTAAGTTTTTCTAACTTTTGCCCAAGCAAAAACTTACATGATATTTATCAGATCCGAGAATAAATACACTGAGCTATATTAATTGTAGCTTCCACTAGAGGTGTCAATGTGGGTAGGCCGGGCCGTTGGTCGGCTAATATAGCGGCCCATAATGGCTTGCCAAACCAAAAAGCCGTTCGTGCGGGTTTCTGGTCCCCTGGATATTTTAGCCATGGACCGGCCCACTTATGAAGCCCATGTGGGCTGGCCCATGCGGCTCACAATTTGGCCCGGTTTGACTAATTTGGCCCACTTTGTTCGTATATTCATGAAAAATAAGTAATAATAATTTGATCACCATTTTTTTTATTCTATGTTGCTTTAAGAAAATAATAATAATTGGTCACTTTGTTCATAGTTTGGTCATTCAAGTAGAATTATGTTTATGAAATATCACTTCTATATATATATATATATATATTTTTTTTTATAGATTTTCAAAAAAAAAAAAACATGAATTTTAGATATTGTTTACAAAAATTTATATATAATTAATTAGTTTTAAAACTAGAAATTTGAAATTCAATAATAAAAATAACAATTTATTAATTTACGTCAATATAGTTAAACATATCCTAATACATGTAAAACTATCAACCACATGAAAATATAGTTTATGTACATCACATATATTTATAGTTTAAAATTATTACAAGAAAATATGAAATTACATTGTTCTATATAATAGAATGGCCAAAAATATAAGGTTAGGAAAACAAATAAAAAATAATAAAAAATAATTGACCAAAAATAAAAAGTAATTGTACTAATAGCTAATTAAAAACAATAAAAAAATTTAAGTAAAAAAATTAATATACAAGGGTTATGGCGCCATAATCAAGGTGCCTATAGCAGGCATGTTTTTTCTTGCTTGTGGTAGGGAGCTAAAGTGCCATAATCAAGGCTTCCGCATGCCTGCTTTTTCTTGCTTGTGGCAGAGAGCCACCACAACTCTGTCCCGCATATTTAATTTATTTAATTTTTCTTTTTTAAATTTGCTGGCCTGCGGTTAACAGCTGCCCCACAAGCAGGTTAACCGGCCAGCACAGTCGGATAAAAATCTTGGACCAGCTGGTTATGGGCTGGCCCACGGTCACGGGCTTTTAGGGGCGGGCCTCAGCGGCCAACCCATCTTGACACCTCTGGGTTCCACTTTAAGGAAAATAAATGACAGGAATGAAACTAATATTTTCTTTGGACTCCCTCTAGAAGATTCTTTTACTTGCTTTTCTAATAAATAATAAAAAATATGCCTATGACATCTGCTAGCTCCAAATCATGGTGCGTGCGTGTGAGCTTGCAAGTTTTTGTTGTGACAATTGCGTAACATGATCATTATAGTCTTATTGAACCTTGTACTTAGGTTGGCGCCATCGAGGGAAATGAAGAGTTGACACCTCTTGGATGTCATTTGGCTAAACTCCCTGTGGATGTACTGATTGGAAAGGTATGCAGAATGTGTTGACTTTTATCCTGCAGAGCCTTATTAAAAACCTGATATTTAAGCCTTCTGTTATCATCAAAGAAGAAACTATAGAATGAATAAGTTCTTCTGCTTGATTTCTTTTTCCTTTTTTTCCTATTTAAATCACCAAGAGAAAAATTCGTTTAGGAGCAGCCAGTTGATAGAGGAAGTATTCTTGTGCTCCATGATTATATTCTCTGTAAGATCACGAACCATTTGTTCTCCACTCCAAACATTTTTGTTGCTGTAGAAGACAGCAATAGTAGGCTCTTAGAAGCAGATGTAGACACTCAAGTAATTATGAGCCTCTGTAGGATGGCTTTTGAAACACTAGGAGCAGCTATTGAGACCAAGCAGGTGCTGTTGATCATGTTTTGTTAATTTTCTGAAGGTTCTTTCCAAGAGAGCTTTGAAGGGAAGTTGGCTTGATATGACCTTCTGATAAAACACTTCTGCAAGAAGTAGAAGCCAAAGCTGTCCCAAATAGGTTCTAAATCACACTGAAAATGATGAGTGCAGGGCAGTTATCTGAAGTCCCTATTCACACCCCTTTTTTTATCGTTTAAATTTTATTGTAATTTATTATTTATTCATTTATTTTGAGTGGTTGGTGGGGTGGGGTTTTTATTCAAGACTAAAGATAAAGCTTTGAATTGGATCCTTTACCTAGGTACACTTGCTCAGATGCTATGTATCAAGAAAAGTTGTAGGCATGGTTATAAAACTCGGGAACAGGCTACGTGGTCTGGTCATAGACCAGCTACATGGTAACGAACCACTCTGGATGACTCCATATAACCTGACTGCAAATGAACCGGTTAAAAGCTGTTATATGTGCCCCTTTACCAGAAAAGTGAGGGCCCGAACTACATATAGCCTCATTATGTTAAACTTGTAGGTTCGTCAACTTGACTTTGCTTTCCCGCCTGGTAATTCCAGGATATATGCCCACTAGTTCTCTGCTGCACCTCTTCTGAGTTTTTTGCTGTAATACCTTCTAGAAAATATATGTTTTATGTAATCTTAACCCTTCTTTGGGTACCATGTAAAGAAATTTCAATAAGAAAGCAAAAGGATAAATGCTCTGATGTGTATGAACTCCCCCCCCCCCTCCCGGGGCCAACTCTCTCCCTCTCTCTCTTGTGGGTTTTTTTTTTTCATTTTTTATTTTTCCATGTGTACAACATAATAGTATTCACCTTGAATTGCAGATGATGTTATATGGTGGAATATTTGGTTGTTTGTCTCCAATTCTCACTATTTCAGCATTTTTGAGCTACAAGTCACCATTTGTTTATCCAAAAGATGAGGCCTGTTTATTTTGGCTTGTTGCATCTATCATTGATTTTTGTCTCGCTGATGAAATTACAATGTTATATGTATATTGCAGAGGGAAAATGGTGAAAGAGCAAAGTTGGCCCTGGCAACCAATAAGATTGGGGATTCAACAGTTCAGATTGATGGTATATGACAATTTGACCACCTTGTAATGATGATTGCATATCATAAATGGGATAAGATTATGCATCAGGTTAGTCTATCTTCTTTATTATATAGTTAAACAAATCTTTTTGAAAGCAGATAGTGAGATTTCTTTGACCAAACTGACATTGTAGGTTTAGTTCATCAATATACGATAATTTATTTATAAATTTTGCATGCAGATCGATATTGCGAAAACCATAATTGTTGGTTTAGAATGCAAATTGAGCAGCATAAACCCATTTTTATGACGAGAATTTTTTATTTGTAGTAGGACATTTGTTAGTTTCTTTAGATCAATTAGATGTCTATTTCTGATTAGATGACCAGAGTTAGGCATCTCGAGCAGCAGTCTCTTTATTTCAAAAGAGCATATTCCATATATTTTACAGAGCATTATTAAATTTAAGGAGTGAAAATTTTCAACGTTCTCGAACAAGGTCTTTATCTTACCCCTTTTTTTCAATAAAACATTTATTTGATTCCCTCATTTTAAATTAATAACTATATTTTTATATGTCAATGACCAAAAAATCAAAGGTGATTTTGTTAAACCAGGAAAAATGCATTGAAATTTATACCTATTAAATTATAGAGTGGATTCGGCTTCAAATTGGAAGGGCCAAACCCTACTCTTTTTTTCTAGAACTTAAATGTATTGTCACTTGGAGCTCGTTTTTGAACATTCACTCTCTAAAATAGGGAGTTTATCTCTTGGAGATGCTTTTATGGCTAAAATTTATAGAATATAATGCCTAGGAGACATGTCATGATTAATACTTGTTGAAGTACAAACAAATACAAGATATGGAGAGACATTAAGCAAACTAGTTATAGTAATAATAACTAGTTTGTCAATTCTTGCAATCATGGTCTTCAAAAATGCAGAATTGAGGCTTCCCTTACAGTGAGGCAATTGAAAAAGGCAGTATTTGGAGGCACATGCTCCACGTCACCATCTCAACCTTGGGAGGTGTGCTCTCTTTAATTCTTTATACTCTGCTTTAGTTGTTGGTCCACGAAATATTAAAAATTGCATTTCACCCACTCTTGAAATAGCCCATGATCTCTAGAACCTTTAGAAATTCTCTCTCATAGGCCCGCTTTCGGAATGGTGCACTAAGCCCCATTAGTTAAAGTTTAGCATTTTTTTCCTTCTCCTCTTGGTTGCTTTATTTATTGATTCTTTTGCCATACCGGACTTTAAATTCTCATACTAATTCTGTAATTTTTGATTGTTTATTACGTGCTTATTTTAAATTTCAAAAATCAATATGTTTGGTAGCTCTTGTTCTATACAACACTTTTTATATAATGTCACATGGAAGCATCTCATATTATCAGTCTTCTCTTTCTTCCTTTTTTTTTTTTTTTTGTTGGGGTGGTGGGTGGGGTTCCATCCAAGTGAGTCTAATCATGAGGTGATGTTGACATTAATGCAATCTATGAACTATTTGTCCCAATGAGGGAGTGGCATGTCACTTCGTAATTTCATCTTATAAGATGAGAGTTCCCAAAGACATTGAATATGTCATTTTCACTGTTTCACAGCGAGGCTTCCATGTCACCCCACGAAAACACTTTGCTGCCTGATTATGTCTTTCTAAACATTTGGAAAGTTTTCATCACTTTCTTCTAGTTTAATTTTCTTATAATTAGATAGATGTGACCCCAGGACAAGAGCGCCCTCCCCCCACCCGGAAAAAAAAAAAAAAAAAACCGAGAGAGCCTGAACTAAATAAGTAGGGTCTCCGAAAGAAAACACTGACATATGGTTGAAATGCGTTTGACGATAAATAGTAGAGTACCAAAGCATCTATGGGTTGAAGCATTCACTACTGCAGTGTATTTAATCAACAGATTTCCATTTGTTGTTTAAGACTCTGTTGTAATGTATCTGATGATACCGATAAATCAAATGCATTATATAATTGTAATCAATTTAAATAATATGGGATATAAAATTTGAAACATTAGGTTCGCTCTCAAGTTTGATATGAACAGGTGTGGCATATCACGTTTTGTAATATACATGAAATGCATGATATTTGCAGACTATGCCTTTAATAATTGATCTTTGGGATTTGAAACAAAGTCAGCAGCAAAGAGTTTACAGAAAGCCAATTGTAGAACTTTCAGTTCAGTAACCAAACTATCTGTTCTTCACAGTGTATGGATGAGCCTCATTACTCATCCACTGGTTTCTGGTCCAGAAATCTGACTTATATCTTTGAATCTATATCCAAGTCAAAGTTCTGATGTAACCTCCATCGTGTATGCATGTATTACTGTGTCGATTTGTACAGGTGCTTCTAATATAAGGTACAATATGTTTAAGGAAACAATTGTTCTGTTCTTGCAGCATGGAAGTACTGCAGCGCAAAAATTTTGTAGTTCACATTTTCTCAGCAGCTCTGTCATGTTTATGATCAGGTGTGTTTTTGATTCTGTTTATGATAAATCGAATGTAGTATCCCACTTTGGATCTATATGTGATATTAATGTTGCAGTACATTTATCGTGGCAATGATGTGGAAACCTAGAGAGGATATATGTGCAATCTACTATGTTTTCTGAATTATTTTTTGTTCAGAAAATGATAATCCTTCCATGATTTATTGACTGTAAACAGATAGTTGAAAACATGAACTGTGGTTGATCTTATCCTAGCAAATCATGTGACTCCAGAATGGTTTGGAGGATAAACATTGAATTATTGTATATACCTCAATTTCTTTTAACTGTATACGTTGCCCGATTTTACCAGGGACATGAGAATACAATTGGGTACATTACTTGCTGACAGTGGGATTATTAACATTCCGAAGAATTATCAGGTACTTATTACTAGTACCAAGCAATTGATCAGCTATAGTTCTTTGTCTGAAACACATGTTTGCGCTTTCATACTTTCAAGTCTTTTGGCTGCTGTAATTGTCTTTGATATAATAAGTTTAACTTGTGCATTCTTAAAAGCTTTAAATTGAGAAATGAAAATATTGACAACATGGTTTTAAGTTTTTTTGTAGTCTAGTCCTGCCATATGACAGTATAAAACTTAATGGTATTCAAAAGGTGAGATAAGAGGTTATTTTGATGTACTTCTGATTTGAATTTACCCATTGGCAAATAAGAATAAATGTCAAATTACAGACGGAACCAAACTGAACCTGTTTATTAGTTTCATTCAATTTTGTCGACCTGAGAGAGTAGCTGAGTGCAGCAAAGGTGAAACTGAATATAATTAGCTGGGAGATTTGACACTGACATTCTTACACAAATGCATAACTGCTGTCTGTGAACTCTCAGTACCCATTTAATTATGAGACTCCCATTCGAGATCTATTTTGCAAGATAATCCTGAAATAAATTTGTCAATGTGACTGCCTTTTTAAATAACGAACTGCTTATTTATCATTGGGCATCATTTTTTTCTCCCAAAATTTTAATTTTCCCTTCCCTGATCTTGAAATATTTAAATATAGTATTTGGTCCTCAAAAGCCTTTTAAGCTTACATCTTATCTAACAAATCATTGTTCTACCACAATCTTCCAACTGCTTTAATGACGAGTAGACTTTGAGTACAGGTTGGCTGGAAAAAGAAAGAAAAGCTTGACAGTTGGCTTTCAGATTCATCCCAACCATTCAATAAGTATTCATGTCATTTTTCAGCAGTGAAGGTAAGACTATTCTCTGTACTAAGTTAGGCAAAAATGTGTTTTTTTATATGTTACGAAGGTATAATTAACTTGCTTACTCTGTTTCCACATCATGTTTTATAAGCATTTTTTTCTTGTTTTTGTATTGCTCTAGTATATTTTGCTACCATTTCTTTATGCATCTATACAACAGTTTGTTTGAAAACTGTTAACGATTCAAGTCTTGAACAACTTTTTGATAAAATGCATTATCCCGCACTTCATCTAAGTGGTGCGTAATGACGGAGCATAAGTTGCTTTAGAATTTTTGGCCCAAAATTGATGTTTGCTAAAACTGTAGACCTCTTATATTTTATCTGCTATTAATATACCGTGATTTGATAAAAAGCGTTGTGATGGAATAACTAGTATATCAGAAGCAATCTACAAATCTACCAACTCAATCCATTTCTCAATTTCAGTTAGCATTTAATTGTAAATATTAGTAGCATATATAAACTATAATGTAAAAAAGACAATACTCTATGGCATGGTAATGACCGTTCATTCATCATGGACTGTTTAATGAGTGAGAATTGATCTGTGGGTAACAGTTAGGATGCCAGAATTCAGTAAAATCAGTTTCTACATCTTTTTTTGACTGTATGTGTTACTGTTTTTGGGGTGTACAAGTTGGCAATTGTTGGGGTGGGGTGGTGACTCGATCCTAAATCAAATATACTGGTAAGGGGTGCCTTTACCAATACGACAGGCCCCTTTGGTCAGCTCTTCATCTGATTATCCACTCTGCTGAATTCTTTTTATTGATTCTCAATGTGCGTATGCAAGCAATACTATGTGCTGGCCTGTATCCTGATGTAGCGACTAGCGAGGGAGGTAGTGGTCAGGGTCGTCCTGTGTGGTACGATGGAAAAAGAGAAGTTCATATACACCCTTCTTCTATAAATAGCAGCCAGAAAGATTTTCAGTATCCATATCTTGTCTTCCTAGAAAAGGTTATTGACTTTTTCTTTTTCTTTTGCAATTCCTAAAGCTGCACTTGAGCAAGTCTATACCTTCGAGGTAATCAGTGTAAAGATACTGGTTACGAACTCCCCACCCATAAGAATAAATAAAGGAAACATTTGGAGTGTTGTGTTATCGTTTTTGGTCTCGGATACATGATATTGTCAAAGATAGAAATACTTATTTAAATTTTGTGGAGGGACATCATTTCTCTGAGGTGTCTTGTTGAAGTCCAAAACAAATTGATGCTTTTGCTCTTTATTGGCTTAAGCTGTTACATTATTTTGGTTCAATAGATTGAACCTTTGTTATTTATGTTCCTTGGTGATGTTTGTTTTTCTAAGTTTAGATGCAGTGTTCTCTTATTTTTGTATCCTTGAGTAATCTTCCTTTTACTCATCATTACACAGTTACCTTTTTTCACAACATCTGAAAATATTTCTTATTCACTGTAATTTCAGGTTGAGACAACTAAAGTATTTCTACGCGATACTACTATTGTTTCCCCCTATTCTATTTTGTTGTTCGGTGGACCAATAAATGTTTACCATCAGGTATCTTTCTCCCTATGCTAAATGGAATACATATAACACATTTTCACCATCACCCTTTTTGCCTTTTCTCTTTTCTATATTTATCGACGATACAAGTGTGTTTGGTTGTTCTTGAAAGTAGTTTTCTAGAAATTGAGTTATGAGAAATCTAAAAACCATGTTTAGCAAAATAAATAATCTGTATATTAGTTGCTTAGAGTTGAGCACAATAAAACATAATTAGACTTGGCTGTGTGAGTTTGACTTGTGTATAAGTTGCTCAGAGCCATCACTACATTTGATTCTGCAGGCTGGACTGATCACTGTAGATGGCTGGCTAAAAATGGCAGCACCAGCGCAAACAGCTGTCCTCTTCAAAGAACTTCGATCAACTCTTCAATCGATTCTGAAGGAGCTCATTCGTAATCCACAGGTATCCTATTCGTCTGTGCTGATGTAATAACTTTTTTTTTTCCCTTGAAGATTTACTATTAGTGCTCTTAATTGCTGTTTCACCTGATAACTTGAAACGGGAAGTATTACTAATCTTTTTCCATATGGTCTTAACCAAGTTGCCAACTTCTCATTGCAGTTATCAAAGATGCACATGGTCTATTGGTCTTTGTAGTTGACAATATGAATCCTTTTTCTTAAGAAGCCTACATGAAATATTCACGTCTTGGAATTTTCTATTGTTTATCCTATTCCTGGATTTTTTTCCCTTCTATTTTTGTATTTTATTGAATGGGCTGTCCTTTTCTTGCCGCCTTTGCGCATTGCAGAAATCAGTTGTGGTTGATAATGAAGTCATCAGATCCATAATTCAATTATTTCTGGAAGAAGATAAACCGACCAGGTGAAATATTCAATCTTGCAAAAATGCAAGTTCTGGAGGAAATTTTCCGAGATTGCTAGATCAAATTTATCGGTACGCACTTCCTCCCCTATTTTCATTTTTTTATGTTGTGGTTTTATTCTGACACGTCCATAAAAATGATATGTAGTTTTCTCGTCTCTTCTGGCGGCTATCTGCACTCATGGGTCACTAGAGTTTTGAACTAGTTCACCAAGATGAATGCCATCCTCGCATCATATGGCATCTGTAGTAAGGCAGGCTCGACTGCAAAAAGGGTATAGAAGATACAAGTTTGTTCAAAACCCTTGATTATTTTGGGGCAACTTCCTGGTCACATGCTGTTTTTCTGCACTGAAAGGAGATATGCACAAAGGAGCTGGGGAAAATTCAGGTAGTTTACAATTACGAATAATGAAGATCACTTTTTGGCATGATGATTTTGTTCATGTTGCACGAATCACTGCGTGTTGTTACCCTGTTTTTAAACATACTTGATGGACTATGGTAGATTACATTTAATCTAAGTTCAGGAAGGAGAAACCTAGCAATTTTAAAATGTTCAACCTTGGCTGACTGCATGACATGGTTGCTTGACAAATAAATATAAAGTGTTGTGCGATGAATTTGGCTTCAAGTCAGATGCCATGTTGAAATAGAATTGACTAGAATTAACTAATCCAATGCTATGCCCTAATATATGAACAATTAAAATAGAATTAACTAGTCACACTTGTGTCAAAATCATGTGTGTGAATGTGAATGAAAATAAGGCCTATATGTAAATTATTTTTAGAGAATTGATTTTGTGAAAATGGATCTTTTTGAGAGAATTGTGGTTAGAAAGTAAGGGAAAAGATACGAATTTATGTACAAAATTAATTTAAAATGCGTGATAAAAATGAGTTTGGTTGAGAATTAATTTTGACGAAATCATTTCCACGGTAACGTTAACTGAAATTAGTGGCATGCATGCATTAGATGCAATGGTTGGTGTGTCATTTTGGAAATGAGGTGCATGCGGAATTGAACATGATAATGTACTATTTTCAAACTCTTCTCGGAATGAATGGAATAAAATAGAGTAAATTTTTGAAAAACAAACCTCTCACCTTATGTGACGTGTGTGGATGCATAAAACGTGTACTTTATGCACGTCACGTGTCTCTATATATACAAATATGGTGGGAGGTTTTGGAAAATATTCATAGAATGGAATGAAGTTGTATTGTACGATGAACACACGTGAATTATTTGTAGACTAGCATTGATGGTCGGTGTGGATTTAGACCTTTTAACTAAAATAAAATGAGGGCGGATAATGACAATTATAACGTACACAGAAACACTATTATTATGAACAAAAGAACTATGTCGGGGTGTCAAATTGTAACTTTCTTATTCTGATAAACCAAGTTTTTAAAAATGTTTTGGTCGATTGCCCCCGCCCCCCACAACCGACTCAAAAAAAAAAAACTTTATTTGATGGAAATAGTGGCATCAACGTTCTAAAAAAGCGTGGTGTGATAAAGTGGTGACGGCAAAGCTTTGAGGATAAGGGGCTTAAGGATAAAATGCGATAATAATAAGCGTAAAGTGAAGGAGGATGACTAGTCTAAGTTTTGAGTATAAATATCGTTTATGCGAGTTTTCTAGAATACGGAGAGCGACAATGGCTGTTAAATATAAGTGGGCCTGTATATACATTGTGTATAAAATATGTACACATCTTGACTTTATAAACTCCTTAAAATTTGAAGACATAATCGAGGACATTTAAATAAATATATTGGGAGGCTACGTGCACAATCCTATATATATATATATATTAAAGTATGATAGTGATCATATGTAAGTTTTCTTGTCAAAATCACTATCTTATTTTTATATGTTTTTTTTATTTTTTATTTATTTTATAATAATAATATAATATTTTTTTCATTCTGTTTAGAAAAAAATAATACTTATCTATTTGTTACATTTTGCTATCATTTTATCTTATAATATAATATATAAAAATTTATATATTTTTTTATTCTATATATAATATGCTATTTGTTATCTATTAATATTTGTTATACATATTCTATTAGTTTTTAGATTATATTTAAAGATTTAATATTTTTTTAAAATTATAATATTTGATAGACAAATTTCAAGTATTGGGTTATTGAGTCTTCTTCTTAGTTCGATTAAATGTTTACTTCTGAGATTGATGATATAATAATGTAAAATTAAATCAGTTTTAAAACTTTTATTTTAATTTAATAGGATAAACCACACGTCATAAAACCTATGGCTATATGTTTAGTATATTACTTAATTTATTATTTGTTTTTTTTCTAAGAACGTATATATTGGTAAAAATTTAAGTTGACGAGATATGATGTTGATAATTTTTTATGATAATGATTTAGAATAAAAAAAATTCTTTAATTTTTTTAGGGCGGAAACCAGTTAAAAATTAATATTAGGGATAAATGGTGAATCATATAAAATTTATCATTTGTTGTAATATTACTTTCGCTGGGTCTTTTGTAATAGGAGACTGTGTACTTTAGATTTTTTAGAGTAAATTTAGTGAATAGCGATGAGGAAATGCCAAAAAGAAAAAAAAAACAAAAACAAAAACAAAAAAATTTTAAGAACTTATGGTGGAGAATGAATGTAAAAAATAATTCATTCTAATAAATCAATGTCATCCACACTCTATTGACTAAGGATGTAGGTGTAGGGTAATTTTGAAATTGTATAAATTTCATATCCTCAATTTTCTGTGGTTTCTTACTTTTCTTACTCAATATGAAATTAATTTTGTAAAAATTTCTCGTTCTCATTTTTATTACCTAAGAGTATTGTTGTAAAAATGATAATTTAATTAGTTTTGTACCAAGTGAAAACATTGTTCTTTTCAATTTCATTTTATTTATATATATTATTAATATATGTATATGAGCGAGTAGTACACAAGAAAATTATAATTATTTAGTTTTTCAAATTACTGTACATTTTTCTACTAATTATTCTATTATGTGCAACTCACGGGTATACAACTAGTTAAATTAAGAGCTTGTTTGATTTTCATTATTTGTCAAAATGTGGGAATATGAGGAGAGAAGTAGAATATGTATTGGTTGTGAAACACATGCTTGAAGGGACACATAAGATGTTTAAAAATATAAAAAATGCCATTTCCCCACCCCTTGTTGCTGCCGGAAAGGGAGAGTCAAAGGGCTGCCATTTCTGGGAGTAAAGGGAAGAGTCTCATTTTTCAGTTGTCGAAAATGGCTGTCATTTTTGAGAGATTTCTTGCGGCAAAAACAGGGTGAATCCCCCTTTTTTTCCTTTTTTTTTAAAAAATTTTATGTTATTTTTTAAAAATTTTTAAACTTTTTATTTCTTAATTTAAAAAAATAAGGGACATAATGGTAATTTAGTCTAAGAGTCAACGGAAAAATTGACGAAAACCATTAAAAATGTCATATGTACAAATTAACGAAAGGCTAAGGACCCAACGAGTTTAAAAAAATATATATCAAATTCGAGATCTAATCAATATATACTAAAGGTTAGGTACAATATGTGAACTTAACTCTTCGTAAACATGTGTCAAAATAATTATGGGACTTAGAGCAATTCTAATGGGCCATGAAAAGTTAATATTATTAGGTGACATTTTCATGTGGCACACATTCATTGGGTGATGATTACATGATTATTTTTTTATTATTCAATACAAGTGTGTCACATAATAATATCACCTAATAAAGATCGGAAGAGCACACGTCTG
>CAVNYN010234296.1:38237-56596 GCA_963692815.1 Nyctanthes arbor-tristis
TCCGATCTCATGTGGCACACATTCATTGGGTGATGATTACATGATTATTTTTTTATTATTCAATACAAGTGTGTCACATAATAATATCACCTAATAATATTCCCTTTTTATGCCCTCTAAAATTTTTCTAGGACTTATATTTGTGACGGTGGGAGTAGTTGACAAGAGTATAAGGGCATCTTTAATACAAAGTTAAGGTGAAATGTCTTAAGTATATATGTCAAAGAATATTGACATTATGTTACATTCAAAAAATTTTCCCATGCAACAATGTTAACATTGTATTTTTATCAAGTTATTATTAGAGATTTTGAAAAAAAAAGAGAGATATATCGATTGAATATATTAATGGACAATATCTTTTCATGACGTTCTATCACGCCCCCAATTTAATACCTTATTTTATCGTATTATCAACATTTAACGTTAGCGTAAGCACTTAAGAAATAAATCTCAAGTCAAACTTGAGATAATATCATTTACAATAATTATTGTGGCTACCCACAACGAAACCCTGGCACGCACCAAAGTCTCGATCACATACATGTATCTTCTCCATCATTGAGATGATCCGGTCACAAAGCTAGTTATTCAATACCTACAGGACTGGGGAAAAGGGAGTGAGTACAAAGTACTCAGTGAATAACTAAATTTCTTGATTCACCTTTCATTTAAGAAAACGTATTTTCAGAGAAAATCATAGAATGCACAAAGCATTTAGATGCACAAAGCCATTGGATGTACAAAGCCTTTCGATGCACATATGAGTCTTATCACTAGTTAAATAACTACTCGTTGTGTACACATGATTGACCAAGACCACACAGCAAGGTCACAAAGATTACCACATAGCCAGAATGACTAAGACTACATAACAAAGTCATATTCTACAAAACAATTCAAAATGATTATTGCATTAACTAGAGATACAAATATAAAAAATCAATCTTTTTTTTCATATCAATGCATAAAGTTCAAATTCAAATTATAAAAACTTAATACATAATTGAAAGAGAATTAAAATATTAATTACTCACTTCTTTTATTTTTCTAAAGAAGGATTGAATAATTGCCTTTAAAATCTTAATACTTCACTTTTCTTTCCTCAACTCCCTCACATACTCAACACTCAATTTTCCTGCTTTCTTTATTAATTAAAAATTAGAAGACAATTCACATGTGTGGCGGTGGAGATATATGGTGGATTTCCCTTAGCCTTTGTCTCTTTTTATATTGGTAGGAATCAATTATATTTGAATAACAATTGAAATCTACTTTTTATAAAAGCGACAAGTGTTCTAAGAATTGGCAAAACTAACAATTTTTTTTATTTACAAACAAGCCAAGTGTCTTGCATACTTGACAAACTAGTTATTTATATAAATATGATGTGCCTTAAAAGTTGACACAAGTAACAGGTTTATTATTTAGAAAAATAACAAGTGTTTACATACTTGACAAATCATTCTTTTAATTATAAAAATAGCACATGTCTTATATTTTGGCAAATCTAGTATATCAAATCCTTGGTCATTAGTCATAACTTAAATTTAAGCATTTAGTTGAATAATAACCTTTTTAGAATACAATTAATGACGAATTCATGTATTTATTCCAATCGTTGACAAAACAACAATTACATGTTTAAAAATTTACAGGATATTATAAATTCTCTATGATAATGTTAAATATTTAATGTGTTAAATTATTTATTTTTTTGTCATTTATTATATTATTCTATGACTATATTTTAAGGAAGCGTAATTCTACTTGTCTTCTACCTAGGTGCCGCATTACTATTGCTAATAGTAGTAAACCGGAGGCTGAACGGAAGTATTCAACTGGCGGCGTCCTAGACGAGATGGTATTGCTTTCATTGTACACCTAAATTCCTAATAGCCCCCACTCATTCCATCAGGCTTCAACAATGGCGAAGAATTCCTCACTCTCTCCTTTCTGTAGGCATTCGCATATCATTTATGTTCTCTGAGTCTTCTTTCTCCTCCTCTACCGCATCTCCGCCTCCTCTGCCACTTCGCAACCCCACTTTGAGGGTTTTGATGCCGATGAAGATGAAGAGTTTGTCGTAGAGTCGGACGTTGTTGACCCTATACGGTCTCGTTCTCGTACTCCTTCGGTCTCCCTTTCCCAACACACCTCCGAATTCCATCATGGGCCACCGTTATCGGGTCCTGAGCCCCGGATTTTGTCTCCAGTATCAGATTCGAAGACCAACTCGATGCCCGCGTCCACGTCGTTTGATTATTGGGACGAGGATGAGTTTGAAGGGATTCCGCAAGACTGACTCCGGAAAATATTGTTATTCGCGAGTCTGCTAGTGGACCGGAAATTAATTCGAGTTCTGAACCAGAAAAATCTCACTTAGGCAAAGACGTGAAATCTGAAGTTCCTGAGGTTAGGCCCCCGAAGAAACCGACGGCATATGCTATTGAAATTTTGTGTGTTACGTTTTTGATTGTTTTTGCTATCAATTATTTCACGGGAAAATGGGAGAACGAGAACTTAGCGTTAGCATGGGCTAGCAAGTTCGCCACCAAGGACTCGATTTTTGACAAGAACTTTAGCATGTTGGGTGTGGGGGAGAAGGAGGACTCACCGCTGTTACTGAAGGAAGGAAATAACGTGTTTAAGTTCTATGCAAGTGGGCGGAGGTTCTGCTCGGGATTGCTAGCCACAATGGAACTGAAGAGTAGACAAGATTTGATCTCAAGATTGTACAATATGGTGGTGCCGTGTAAGGATAGAATTACATTTGAGGTGTACTTGAATGATGATGCTATGGATCATGTAGTTTTTGCCTTGGGGAGGAAGAAATTGGCAAAGACAATGCAAAAGGAGGCGAGAGACTTGCTGAGGTTTGCATCGTTGGTCCCACCTTTGAATGGGAAGAAGTGGGTGGCCGAAGAGTTGCTGGTGGTGTCGGAGTCCAAAGAGGTTGCTGGGGATCTAATCACCGATGCTGTAGTTGATCAGGTATTGGTTTGATCTGGCTTTCTAACCTGCAGGCAAATGTATATGCATATATATATATATATATGTGTATTTTTTTTAAATACAGTAGCTCTTGAATGCTTATTTATTGGTTTGTTTTGGGTAATCCATTTGTCAATTCTCATGTTGTGCATTGATGAATGAGTATTGTTTTTCCACGTAAGATAAATAGCAAGTAGATATACAGTGACATTACAAATTCATCTCCAATGCATCATGTCTACATTTTAAAAGTCTTGCCAGTGTGGAATTTATTTTCCTTAAATAAACTGAAGTAAAAAAGCTTATCCCCCAAATCCATCTTTGACAAATCAAGAAAGACTCGTCGGTCCACAAAAACCAGAATTTCGGCATTCCTTTTCAACGATCACAGCTTTGAAGATCGGACGAAATCGATTTTGGGTTAAAAAAAAAATACATATATATATATATATATATTTAAAAGAGGCACATAGGGACGACCAACCACTGGTGACCAAGATCAGTCGGCGACTCTTCATCTTCTCTGTTCTGGTTTTTATTTATTTATTTTTTTTCTTGATGATTTTGGTTTCAGAAATACTTTGAATGAAGCTAATGAATTCTTGACTTTAATTATCTTCCCAAATCAATCCTCACAAATAAGTTCCTGTCAATTGCCAAATTTCTTAATTTTCGTCATTTTTTCAAATGATTGATATAAAAAGGAATAGATGCAGATGTGGTGCGATGCGCCACTGTAAACGAAAAAGAAAAGAAATTGATGCAGATATGTGTAATGGTTGAACCGATATGGATGGATGGGTGAATGAAAAGAAAAATCAATGACCATTAATGGCTTTTTTTGTTGATTGAATGGTAGTTGCAGGTGGCTGTGTGGTGTTTGGAGCAAGAAGATGAGGCATTAATGGCCTTCTTTTGCTGATTCAGCCTGTATCACAGACTGTAATCAGAAGACTGTGGCTTTGACACTGTTAGTATTAATTAATGGAGCCAAGACATGATGCATTGGAGACCTATTTTCACATGATACTGTTAACTTTCCTCGGTTGCAATGACTTTTGGTAGACATCACACTAGCATTGGAGATGCTCTAATATCATTAAACTTGTTGGTCCCACTCTGGTAAACTTGAGAATTGGCGTTATTGGAATATCAGCCATTAGCTATTCAAGACAAGTTAATTCAGAAATTGTCTCTATGTTTGTGTTTATCCTTTAGGGTTCTCTATGACAGTGGGTCTTAACTTGATTTTGATGGCAGTTCATTTTTTTTAGTATGTGTCTTGAGAAACCGTACACATAATAGTTTTTGAGGTTCTTAAGATTTGGAGTTCTTTTGTTGTGGCTTATGAGCAGAGGAAGTGACTGTACTGGGACCGAGTTTGGCAGGTAGTTTGGTGTGAGCATGAGGTCATGATTAACAGAATAAATTGTTTTGGCGTTGCCTTTTTTTTTTTTTTTTTTTGGCGCCTTCGTTGTAAGGTGGTGCTTAGTATCAACTGATGCAGTCTCTTGTAGTTTTAACTTTCAGGTTTTATTGTACTGTAGCAAGTCCCATAGGTTATATCGTGGATTGCGTAGAAACTATACCATCTGATGAATTTGGGCTAATCAGCATAAACAAGTGTAAAGGAACTCAGGTGCTGGAACAAGCGAAACTGCTCAACGTATCAAGCAGCTAGCGTTCCTTTTTTTGTTTTTCATTTAAATGTAAGATATTAAAGGCATACAAAATTAGTTTGATTGAGTGACCTGTGAATTCCAATCCCATCATTCATCATTGCACAGTCAAGTTATAATATCTCGTAATCCTTTTGTCAGTTTGACACGTCTTGAGTTACATGTCACATTTTTATATATGTCCCAGGTAATACTAATACATCACATTTTCTTTCTTTCTTTTTTTTGTTTGCATGCTTCGCTCTTGGACAATCTGTCTGTGTATCGCTATTGCTACTTTACACATGTCTTGGTCATTTCTTTGAAACTTTTTATCTTTAATCAAGAAGGGACAATGTCACTTTACAGCTTCTTTCCGTCATCTTGATTATGAGTTTTCCTTTGAATGACGGGTAGGTTTTTGGTGAAAAAGCATTTGAAAAATATGGAATGGGTTTCATCTCATTGCATTTTTCTGATCAACATGTCGGCTCAAACAAGAAGATGCTTGTGTTTAAGTTTGCTCTTCCTAAGATGGCTGACATGGCTCGACTGGTTGCTCTTGTTCCCTATTACATTTACCTAATCGGTAGATACAGACTCGGCGCCCATGTGAGTATGATTATATATTTTATGATATGTATCTCTTTTGGTTTCTTGATTTCGTAGACTTCAAAATGCTTGTCTCAGGCTCGATCTAAAACTGAAGCAGCTAGATTAGAAGTTGCTCAAGAGATTTACAAGGAACTTCAGAATGCCAGGCAAGAAGCCTTGCAGAGAAAGAAGGCTGAGCAGCGGAAAAAAGATAAAAGGGGCTGAGTCAAAGATAAGCCCTGCGGCTCTGCGCAAGAAAGAAGCCAAAGAACGTGCCCGCCAAATGAAGCAATTTGCCCCTAAATTTAAGATAAGTCAAGCTTAGATCCTAATTCACCTGATATCTCAAGATATAACATCGGGATCATAATGTTCCTTGAGCATGTCCGAATACCTGCGGTTTTCAAATGGAACATTATTTCTAACTTCACTTGAAAAACCCATAGTCAGCAAATATCTTTGCTGCATTTGTGAACAATTCCGAAATATATATGAGAATTTCAACATAACGAAGTTGACCACGTACTTAGAGCATCCACAATGGATATATTAAATCTAGTTTTAAAGACGTGTTAATTAATAATTGAAAAATATAGTTACAATGGAAATGTTAATAAAATCGTTAAAGGAATCTTTTTAACACGCTAAGTTAATTTTGTTGTTAAATTTAACGACTATTTGAACAACTAAGATGACATTCTTTCATTTGCTTTTGTATTTAATTTATAGTAGTAATAGTTGACTAAGAATTTTTAGAAAATAAAATATAAAAACTAACTAATAACTTTTGTTCGTAATTAAATTTAACACCTTCAATGTGTTTAATTTAATATTTCCAATATAGCAATAATTGATCGCTAAATTTAAAATTTTGATGTGTCATTTAACAATTACTTAAATTCTAATTTTTTTGCTTATGTGGCAATGTAAATTTAATAATTCCACTGTGGATCTTTCATATATCAATGATTAACTTATTATTTAATAAAACATTAACTACCACTTAAACATGTAATAAATCAGTGATATCATATAATATTATTTTATAAATGTTATACTACCTCCATCGAAAAAGATAGTACTATTTTTTTTTCACATATGTTAAGAAAAGTTCATTTAATAGTATTAGAAAAACAAATGGTTAATTACACAAATCGTCCCAGATCGGAAGACCTTTGGGTTGAGAACCGGTTTCGTACCCAACTTTTTTTAAGACACCTTATAACCCCAACCTTTGATGAATACACACAAGTCGTCCTTTGTTCCGCTATTTCATAAAATTTTTAACAAAATAATGATTATACTCCTTAAACTTTTTAAATTTTTTTTTAAAAAAAAGTTTAAAAATAAATTAAAAAAAGGAAAACACTCAACCCACACCCCAAGCCTCCCCTCCTTTCCCAAGATTAGAGTCGGAAACGTTGCGGAATGGCAGCATTTCAAAGGCAAAAGGGGGGTGAATCCCCCCATTTGCAGCCGAAAATAGCAAGTAGCAAATCAGGAGGGGGGATTTTCCCCCAGCGGCCAATGTCGTTTCTGGCTGCTAAAGTGCTGCCAAAATGGCTGACAGCACAAATGGGGGAGAATTGTCAGAAATGGCAGAAAAAATGTTGCCATTTCCAATAGCAAATGTGGCGATTCCCCCTTATTTTTTGGCCGCCAAAATGCTAGTATTCAAGCAGCAGAATGGCCAGCCATTGGAATGGCAGCATTTTCGGCTGCCAATCTTGGATGGGGGTTGGGTTTGGGTGTTTTCTTTTTTTTTAATTATTTTTAAACCTTTTTTTAAAAAAATTTTAAAAGTTTAAGGTGTTTAATCGTCATTTTGTTAAAAATTTTATGAAATAGTAGAAAAATGATGAATTGTGTGTATTTATCAAAGTTGGGGGTTTATGAGGTATTTTAAAAAAATTGGGGAGGGAACTGGTTCTTTACTTAAAGATTGTGGAAGATTTGTGAAATTAACCCAAGAACAAATTATACTATCATTTTCCTGTTGTGCCTTTTTATTTATTAGTTATTCTACTTTAATAATATTTTTTTATAACTATACAAATTAAATATGAGTATATAAGATAACAAATATTTCAACTACTTTTTAAAAAGGAAATTAAACTATATTTTAGAAATAATGAAAAGGAAAACTAAACTATCTTTTGGGATGGAGGTGGTATATATTACAAATGAGTTGGACATCAGTCAAGCTTAGAAAGAAAAGTTCATTTAATAATATTAGAAAGACAAATTATAACATTATTTTCCTATTGTGCCATTTTATTTATTAATTATTCCACTTTAATAATTTTTTAATAACTATGTAAATTAAATATGGGCATATAAGAGAACTAATATTTCAACTACTTTTTAAAAAAAAAAAATCAGACCATATTTTAGGAATAATGAAAAGGAAAACTGAACTATCTTTTAGGAGAGAGGTGATATAAATTACAAATGAGGTAGACATCAGTCCAGTTTGGTTTGTTAATTGAATTGACATCTATATTTATGTATTAATTAAGAGAACTAAGTCTCAGTACCCTTTATATGGTGATTTCCTTCTTTTTTTATTTGATAAATCTTACAGTAATTGTTTTTTTTTTATAAAAATTTTTGTAAAAGAACTTAGAGAATCTTTTAATAAGTGACAGTTGAGTTTAGCACTCAAGCTTTAATCACTTTACCCATTTTCTTTTGTTAGACTTTTTCACTAATAAATTAAAATATCAAATCTAAAATGACAACTTCAAAACAAATCATAATCCCTCTTAATTCATTTATTCATCATTTCCGTTGTGCGTGTTTGTGAGTTTAATGTTATTTGAAATTTTTTTTTTTTTGCATTTTACAATTTTCTTTTGAATTTTTTTAGTTTTATTAGTATTTTTGAAAATGTGGCGGGTAACAGATATTTTTTACCCACTCAACCTAAACTACCTTGCTCCGTATCAGATTCAAACAGGTACGAGGCAAATATTGAGTGAGGTTGGTAGAAACATGGCAGGTACGGGGGAGGCATATCCGACCCGAGCCTTTCCCATGTGATTCGTACAATTAGGAATTCTTCTATTTTCAAATTAATTAAGATCGGAAGACTATGATGCATATTCTGTCTCATTTTTTGCCCTCAATTTCTAGATTAATTGTATTTAAGGATTCATTTTCTTATTATGAGAGGAATGTAGCTCCTTTCCATAAGTACTTCCATATCTGATCTCGCTTCAGTTGAACCATATGATATCTAAAAATTAGATTTAATCTAAAATATGATACATTGAATTAATAATAACTTAATAAATTAAATATAAATTATAACACATTTTTCTATTTAAATTCTCATCACATTTCATCTTTTTGAAAACTATACGTAAAAAATGTTTACAACAAATATTTTTAATGCTTAGAATATGTTCGACTCATATATTTGCCTTTCATAATCTATTATTTGAGTTGGAATCTCTTATATTTTTTAGTTAACTTTAGTTATAGAGATGACAAATTTAAATTTAATTATATTATGCATTTGTTTTGAACTTACATTTTTGAATGTATTAAATGGTGGTAACAGACTTTTCCCACTATTGCATATGTACGAGAGATTAGATGTAAGAATGTAGATTGTCTTTTGAACGATCTTAAACTTCATGATTACTATCAATTGATCTTCTACTTGTCCTTTTATATCAATTGATCTTAAACTTCATGATTCTACTTGTCCTTTTATATCAATTGATCTTAAACTTCATGATTAATATCAATTGATCTAATTAATGTGTACTTATCTTTTTATATTTTCTACGAATGTCCAAATATTGTAAATTTATTACACAATTATTTAAGGATATATTTTAATAAAATTTTCTACTTAGGATGAGTGGTTTAACTTTTGTTTATATTATAGAAACAGATGCTCAAATTCCGTAAGATGGAAAGGGTCAATTTTGTCGACTCTCTCAATTTTCACTTATTTCCCCAATGTGGTTTGAACTGTACTTTAAATTAAAATGCTCACGTTTCAAAGTTGTGGTTCCGAATTCGAACATCTGTTATTCCCCGAACTCCCCTCCCCCCTACGTCCCCTTGTGTGGAAAGTAAAAATAAAAAAAAGGCACCATTTCTAGAACAGATTAATGTCAAATATAGTCGTGATACGGGAAATAGAATATTTTGATTGGAGAAGAATGGAAAAAAGTATCGAGAATAAAATATTGTGAAAAATGGAAAATCGGAGAGTGATACAAAGAAACTTAAAAATAATGATAAAATAATTGTGAAAATCTATAGATAAACGTGGGAAAATAGACATGATATGGAAAATGATGAAAAGAATGAGGGGGAAAAACCACTCTCGCTTCCGGTGAACATAATATACTATTTCTTTTTCATCAATCTCAAATTATATTACATTTTCTTTAATTATTTTATTAGTTTTCATATATGCCCTTATTTTATGTACATTGTTATAAAAAAACTAAGAATATTAAAGTGGAGTAATAATCAAAAGAAGAGGTATATTAGGAAAAATGTTCTTAAATTTTGATTTTCCAAGAATATTAATTAAATCTTCTTAATCTATTTAGAAATAAGTAGGGGACTATTTTCATGAGACGGGGAGTAAAAAAAAATGAGAAAAACAGAGAAAAATGATAAAAGAAAAAATGAAAAGAAAATAAGGAGAGATATGGGGCGTACACAAATTTTTTTTTTCCTTTTTTTTTTTTTTTTCTCTTTGATCTTCCTATGCCTTCAAGTAGACAATGTTCAAAAGTAGTACATTAGAGATACTTTGAGAACTCGACATAACTGAGTCAAGTTTCTATTCTTCTCGAATTAGAGGGTTAAATGCCCACATCCATTTGTAACTTTTTAAACTACAAACTAACTATCAATATGGTAGTTGAGTTGGTTTAATAGGACGCAAGTTATGTATATATTGTAAAAGGATTATAGGGTAGAAGAATTTAGCTCTTAAATAAAGATGTGAAAAAGCTTACTTAGATATTATCATAAAACGTAGATCTTGACAATAGGAAAGTTCAAAAAAAAAATAATGCTTTAGATGAATTCAATTTTTGGCCTCATGTCCAAAATGAACGAATAATAATAATAGTAATACCATAAAATACATAAGTAGCACAATCTATTTTTCACGTTACAAGGAATTAATTAACTCTTCAAGCGTCAATCATGAAAGGTCTTGCAAGAATAAAAATCATGCGCGACCTTGATAATACAAAACATCTTGGAATGCTCAGATCGAAAGAGTTATACATTGTATGATTGATCTATCTATATTAAAAGCATGAGGATCGAGTTACACGTTTATAAAAATTCTAAACTAACTTATTATTAGATAATAGTGCATGGACCAAATCGTACAAATTTTCTTATACTTCTTTCGCTCCGTTGGAGTGTTGGGTGTTTTTTCCCCAGGGGCCCGGGCGGTGGGGGTGGGTTTATGTATCGTAAAATAGGGTCGGCTGTCATGAAAATTAACGTGAAAATAGATAATTTCTAGGAAGCACAATTCTACTGAATCGATTTCTTATTTCTTTTTAATCCCCGGCTTTCAAAATCCAACGGCAACCTTTATATACACAGTAAGGTATGCGGGAAAAATACACGTATATTTTCTTTTATTCGAACCTCTCTCCATTTCCCTCGCTCTCTTGTTTCCGGCACATGGGGATAGAACTTCAAGAACTGGGTTTTCTTGTGCTTTTTTGTTACTTTTGTGCTCTGTGTATGTAAATCGGGGACTAAACGAAAGAAACTGTGGAATAAAAGATGATTTTTCGCCGCATAATGATGGTGATAGTGATTTTAGCGTTTTCGGTTCATTGGATTTAGGGTTCTTACTTTTGATTAGTAGATTTTAGAGTTCGTTTTTCTTGGTTTAGTACGAGTTGCTTGATTATCAATTTAGGGATTGTGTATATTTTCGTTTCTTGGTTTCTTTTGGAGTTTTTTGTATTGGGGCCTAAAAATTCCAACCAATTTTTTTACCTTATTTTAGAAAATGATTTTCTGAAGATCGATGCTTTTGAAAAATCAGGAATTGGACACAAGGTAGTAACTTGTGAACCTGCAAGTTATACGAGTTGTTATCAAGTTGAAATTTGTTTGCGTGGAGAAGACAAAACAAACTAGGGGCAGATGTTGATTTAATAAATTCTTGGTGCGAGGTGAGGATTTTAGTATTCCACAAACTAAGCGGAGAAAAGTAACTTCTTTAAATTTTCTTATGAAAAGTGTGCCATTGATTGATAATTTATCACTTCAAATTTATCGAGCAGTTGGGTGTCAATGCAAATTGTCATGTCGGCAAAGGAAAAAGATAGTGTGAGGTTCTTTTACATGCCTATTTATTTTCATAGTGACTCAGTATAAGAAATGATGGTCTTATGGAGTGGAAAAGTAAGTTTTATATATTGAATGAACATGTTATTGTATGTGAGATTTGATTTTGATTGTCTTGCTGTAAGATAAGTACTTAGTATTACTTTGTATAGTAAGTCAGTAGCAAGTTTTAGCAGTACGCTGCTGTGATCTCTTTTGAAGACCATATCATCAAAATTAAAATTTTTGTGACATATGTGTTTCTCCTGCCTGTTAAGCATTTCTTTCGAATGTAATGCTAACATCGACCGTCAATGCTTTTGGATAAAATTATTAAAAGCTCTCACTGTACTTGCATGTGAGCAGACTGACAGGTAATTGAGCGCTTCCTAGCAGCTTCTTGTTGCCCTTGGCTTTTAGCTTATGGCAGTTTACTGCTTATGATATTGTCTGCACTGAGGTAATCTGCCCTGTTCTCAAGCAGTTTGCTTGGCTGCCAGTCGAGACGCTCAACAAACAAAAGATTTTCTAGCAATTCACTTGGTTTATAGATCAATGAAACGTGGACGCGAAAGTAAGAAGGGTACAAATAAAAAACAGAAATTGGTCAGCACAAATGAGGCAGCTCGGAATGTTAGTTTAAACACGGGAGACAACCCTGGTTCTGACGAGTTTGATAATGATGATGTCGACTCTGGAGTGGAAGCTGAGACAACACCATCTCCATCAGGAACTGATCAGCATGAGAAACTTGCTAAAGCTGACCATGTAGGAAGACCAAAACTCGATACATTTGGAAAAGCAGTCTATACAAGGGTAAAAGTGCGGATTAAGACTTCTAAAACTCTTGATTCTCAACATCCTTCTTCAGATGCACGTACGCAAAGTGATACTGACATGAGTAGTCAACAAGTAGGTTCAGAAAGGCGAGGGGTTCTTATTGAGAAGATGGAAGATAGTGCCAACTCTTTACCTGAAACTAATGCAGGTGCACCTCTGAATCCATCTAGAAAGTCCGTGGGTATAAAGATAAAATCATCAAAGGGTCTTGCCTCTTCAAGTATGAGTCCATGCAGCAATGTTGAATTGGTTAAGGGGGAGAAGACAGAAAATAAAGATTCTGACTCAGCTCATCAGGATTCTAAATACAATGAGCAAGAACTCAGAACTGCGTTGGAGGTTTCTTGCTATAAGTTGTATCTTAACGTATCGGAAAGATGATCTAATCTCCCAATCTTATCTCTTACACGTTCTTTCTTTTTCTCTTAGGTAATAAGGAAGATTATGAAGATGGACGCAGCCGAGCCTTTTAATGCTCCAGTTAATCCTGTTGCTCTTGGAATACCAGTAAGCATAAGTTATTTGATACATTCTTCTCATTGTATTTTCTTATCATGATATATAGATTAGTGTTCTGAAGTATAGTTTATGCAGAAAGGGTTTTTTTTTATAGTTAGTAAAAGTCATTGTGCGAAGATTCTGTAAAATATTGCTCTTCTATCTTCTAGGACTCATAAGAGGTTTCTGTTTTACTGAAGTATATTTTTCTTTCACAACTATGTCAATGGACACGGTTTCTCCTGTCAGTATTTAGTCAGGGGGACACAACATATTAATTATATGTCATCCCATGCTTCAGAATATTACAATCTGCATGTAGAGGATTCTGAATTGGTCTATGCTTGGATGATGGGCGATGTGTCTTAGATTCCTAAGAGATTTTAGCTATTGAACACTGGACATATCATTCTTGTATCTTAAAAAAATTGTCTCATACCTGATTAAGTATTGTTTGGACTGCAATCAGGATTATTTTGATGTCATCGATACGCCGATGGATTTTGGTACGATATGCAGTAACCTAGAAAGGGGCGATAAGTACATGAATGCGGAGGATGTTTACAAAGATGTGCAATATATATGGGATAACTGCTACAAGTACAATAACAAAGGAGATTATGTTGTGGAGCTTATGAAGAGGGTAAAGAAGAACTTCATGAAGTGTTGGGCAGCTGCTGGTTTGTTTGGTGATCAGTCTCATGATGCTAGTGGTAATGTTTCTGTTTATGCTTTTCTTTTGTTGTACATTGTGATTAACTTCGGCCCTTACAACTGTCTCGCTTTTGTTGCTTAAGAACTTTGGATAAGATCATGTCACCTTCTCTTCTCTGAGGGCAGAGAATTGCTTTTAGTCATGTTAAATAAAATGTGCGCCTTTATTGTAGATTCACTTTGGGCATTTTCTTTCTTTTAGTATTTGGTTAGGAATGTTGCAACATAAATTTTTTTTTTTTTTGGGTGATTGATCAAAATTTAGTTTATATTATTGTATAGATGCATCCAAGTTAGTAGTCATCTGATATGTCATGATTGCAAAGACATTATCCATCTTGCTGGGACTTCCTCTCTTATTTGTTACTTTCTTTTGGTTTTGATGGCGATACTCAAACAGTGGAATGTCAAGTGGCTGGATGCAGGCAGTCAGATAACTTAGTTGCTTTAATCTTGTTATTCTGCAATATCGTGAAATAAAAAACATTTCGTGCCTTTCCTGTATGCTTTTCTGCTTCTACTGGCGTTAAGTTGGGGGCTGAAAACTCCACCTTTGATCTTGATATTTTGGGTTGTGAATCTGATTTGCAAGATTTGGACTCATATTTTTTCTAATTTGTCTTTGCTACAAACTCAGATTATTAATGAAAAGGTTTTCAAAGTTGCTTTCAGCCCCGGGCAGTTGAGATACCTTTTTATTTTTGATTTCTATTTTTTATATGTTAGTTTACATGGTATTTCCTTATTCATAGGTGTCGAAGGCAATCAAATGAAGGATGCCACACCACCTAGTCATGAAAATACACCAACAGATGGTAGTTCTTTAAGCTTTGCAGGGAAAAAGTTCCATGGGTATGATGCTACTCATTCCTCCACCTTAATCTTTGTTTTCTGCAGCTTTGATGCAATATTTTGCATTTATAACAGAAGTTATTGCATATATTGGAGTTAAATGTTAATGTTTACCTACGTGAAAAAAAAAAAATGAAGTTGTGGAGTGGAGTGGAGTGGAGTGGGGGTGGGTGGGTACTCAAAGAGATGAGTTTTTAAGGTTTTAAATTTAGAATTTGATATTTTACCATCTTCTCATTTTGCCAAAACATGTAATTATTTGAATATGGCTCTTTAAATGTGTTATTTTCCCAGTGCCATGGGTTTATTACAATTATGGCACGGAAAATTCACTATCATAAACATAATCAGTGAACTGTGATCTGAATTGGGCTGACTCTTACTGTAAGTTGCACCTTTCGTATCACATTCTTGTTTCCCCTTTGCAGAGTTAATTTGCTGCCATGTAGGTTAGGCTTTTGTTGAATTTGCTCATCTTGATCTTGTAGATAGATTTAGGCCAGGGAGAAGTTGCAGAAGCTTTTTCTTTGACATCTTTGTCTCTCTCTTTGGATGATTCATTTATTCTGTATTTTGGAAGCAAATTGCAGCCTTACAAAGTGTTTGGCAACTCTCTAGATTATTTAGAGGGTGTTTGTTTCACTTTTTCAAAACACATTATAATCCCACATACCACTGATTTGACTACTACTCATTTATAACCATAAATTTCAAACTTTTGTTGAATTTACACTACTCATTTCATCTCATTATAATTTTTCTTTATAAGTCAATCAACATAATGAGAATCAAACAGCCTCTTATTTTGTTTATAATCTGTTACCCGGCATCATTTCATTAGTTTCGCTTTTTTCAAAAAGTCAAAGTTAAGCCGTAGTATTTTACCTTTTTTACAAAAGCAACCAATAAAATGATGCCACATAACAATTTATAAACCAATTTATAATCTAGATGGTTGCCAAACACATTGTTAATGTTAAAGTAACAGCATAATGTTGCATTAAGTATTCTGTCTTTCTCGCATTAGACTTTGTGACACCAGCTCTCTTTTATTATTTCAATGCAGACTTAAAAAGCACAAAGAAGGCTGCCTGTGCGCCATATGTGTAATGATGCGTCGCAGGCAGGAGCGCGAGGAGGTTTCTCGAATGATGGGAGGGCAAACTGAAGGCAGTGATGACTCTGTGGGTGAAGATATCAAGACAGAGGTGTGTCTTTTCCTCTAATTTTAGTTGATGATTTTTTCACTTCAAAGTTTGCTTATCACGTCTTATCAAACCTGCTGTGTACATATTCATAAAGGTCTGGGAAGTATCTATTTTTGGCGTACAATGTGATTATGTTGGTATCTTTTCAATCAGCTGCAACTTTGACTCTGAATTTGAATTCATTAGAAATATCACTCATGATGATTACATTTTTGTACCAATCACATTTGCTACTATATTGGCATGTATACTCATTTGCTTTGCCAATAAATGCCCAATTTCATCTTCCTTGTGAAGGGAGTCTCTCATGGAGGAAGTCCTTTTGGTGAGTATGCATCCTTCAATATGGAGAACTCACCACCAGATGCTGGTACAGACACGGGAAGAAAAGGACAAGAGATAAAGTTGGGAGATATCAAGAATCTATATGGTCAACAAAGAGAGAACATTACAATTCCAAGAGAGGGTTCTCAGGATTTGCAGATTGGCCATGGATCTCAAGATGAAAATGATAGACATATTCGGGCCCTGCAACTAGGTTCAGGTGGAAATGGAAATTTACCTAGTGATGCCTGGAATGGGCTGCCTTCTCAGAATGGAGACGAAGGTGCTGCAACTGATCAACAAAAGCCCAAGGTAGTTGTCTTCTTCATCTAACCTTTCTGTCAATTTTGTGAACTTGATGCTGATTATATAGTGGAACAAAGATAACACTGTTATACAAGTAGAACAGGCGATGAAAGCAGAAGCAAAGGCTGCCTTCAAGCTTTAGAAGATGATAAAGCTTTTTCTTTCAAATACATTTGGAAAATGTTTCTAAAGTTAAATGGATTTTTATGGATTGATTGGTTTGCTTGGGAGCGAGAATCATAAATATATGAAGCGACCAATAATTTTTTGAGTAATTTGATGGATTCTTGTAAGCATGTTCTGACTTTTTTCATATTGGGTTAAACCATATGCAGGTGAAGCTAGACAAGTACCACAGAGCTAAAATGTTGGAAAATCTCCGTTACCTCGAAAATCCAATGCTATTAGAGTTATGTGGAACCCTTTTTTCCAAGAATAACGGGTCTCTTTGGAGCGGACCTCATTCATTGGTTGAGCGTCGAGGTTCGACACGCAAGAGTCCCATTCATGAAGCTATTGCCACATTTATGGAGTAGTTGCTTAGGTTTTTCAATGTTTGAACTATACCATATTGGATTTAACAGCTGAAGTAATCTCACTTCAGTCTTGTAGAGTGTATCGTGTGAGCTGATGTGATCCGATTTATATTAGCAATTTGAGAAGTGCTTATACGTTTTCCTCCCAGATCAGATGAATAAAGAAGGAAATCCAGTTGAGTTCCATTGTGTCTGCAGCAATGACGCAAAAAGGTGTTTGTATATACCACAAGAAACTACTCATCAACCCGAATATCGGGTCTATCTAATTTGTCTGCCCAGTTCGCGACCGCACTAACGGCACTAGTAGCCTGTGAAAGTCCCGACTTTCGAGTCTGTTTTACGTTAGTTTTTGCACTAAGATGAATTGTAAGCAAGCCAGAAAAGTTACATTATAAATATGCACAGTAGCACAAAAATCTTGCAAGAACCAGTTGTTTCCTGCTCCTATTTTTCGTCACAAAAAAAAAAAAAACTGAAAGAGTCACAAACTATAGCAAATTCAAATCATATATGGAAAATATGCTTTTCAAGCTTTGGAGCAAAATTTCTGCTGTTTTTGGAGGTTTTTCTGGCTGGGACAGAAGAGGGAAGACGAGGAGGGACGGGGGAATTCCAATAGCATTTGGACAACTTCTTTCATGGTAGGCCTTTCGATGCTGTTTTCCTGAACACATAGCATGGCAACAAAAAACAAGTGCATGGCTTCATTTTGCGGCACCATTTTTAGCCTTTGATCAATTATGTTAACGACTTGCTCTCTTTGGCAATTTGTTGTTAGCTTGATCCATTGCACAATGTCCACTCCTTCCCCAAAATCACCCACCGGCCGACGCCCCGTGATGAGCTCCAAAAGAACTACTCCAAAACTATAGACATCGCTCTTTTCGTCCACCTTTAAAGTGTAGGCATATTCTGCAATGAAAAACGAATTATTGTTTACCCAAGTGTATCAAGAACGAGAAAACTGCAAGAAGAAAAGAATTTGTAAAGACTGAAAATTTTGTTAAATACAATAAAGGAGAGTCATATGCCCTTTTTTTCCCCTTCTTCTTCTTCTTTTTGGTACCCATAGAAGAGAAAAGCTCCTTGCACTTTAGTAGACTAACAGTATTGAGAATTTATTTATGAGTCAATTCTTATAGTTCAAGGAAATCTAACTAGTATTCAAGTAATTTGTTGCAATAAAAATGTCTTCTTCTTTTTTTTTGATTGAATTGAATTCGTGTTGTTGTATAATGTTACCTGGAGCAATGTAGCCATAGGATCCTGCAACGGCCGACATGCATTCGGAGGCGCCACCATCTGCCAAGAATTTGGCGAGCCCAAAATCGGCGACGTGAGCTTCGAAACTGGAATCCAGCAAAATATTGTTTGATTTCACATCTCGATGCACGATCAATGGCGAGCAATCGTGATGCAGATAGCACAATCCTTTAGCGGCATCCATGGCGATTTTGTACCTCAAGTTCCAGCTGAGGAATTCACCTTTCTTTCCG